>PVIR01009680.1:0-52353 GCA_004026965.1 Petromus typicus | reverse complement strand
TTTTTTTCCAGAGAGATCTGTATAATATTTCCATTATCCATTATCTATCTAAAAAGAAAAACCAAGAAGATTCCATTTATTATATCATAGAATCTCTAATTCCTTGAAGAGAGAATTGAATAAGATAGCTTATGTTCATGATTAAACTAATTTTGCTAAAATATCCATTAGCGAAAACAGTTACAGATTTAGTATAGTCTCCAACAAAAATCTCAATTTTTTTTTTTTTTTTTTTTGAGACAGGGTCTCACTTTGTAGTTCAGGCTGGTCCTGAACTCGGCCTCAAACTCACATCACATCAGTCCTCCTGCCTCTGCCTCCCGAGTGCTGGGATTACAGGCGTGAGCCACCACACCTGGCCCTGTGGTATGTGGTACTGGTTGCTGCTGGGCATGAGTCTCCACTCCCAGTATTGTATGTGGTTACTGGGGGATCAACCCCAGGCCCTTGTGCTTGCAAGACAGGCGCCCAAACCACTGAGTTAAATCCCTGGCCCAGTGTTTTTCATAGGAAGAGATAAAATGTTTTTCTAAAATTAATGTGGAATCACAAAGGACAATAGCATAAGTAATCTGAACAAAGAAGACCCAAGTTAGAGGTATCTCACTTCATGATTTCAACTATATTATAAATAAAATTACATTTTATAAATAAAACTATAAAATTTATAATTAAAATCATAAATAAAATATTTTATAAATAAAATTATAAAGCTGTAGTAATTGAAGCAGTATGGTACTGGCATAAAAACAGAATAATGAAACTGAAAACACAGAAATGAATCCATGCATGTATGATTAGCTAATGCACAAGACCGAAAGGTAGTCTTTTCCATAAATGGTGCTGAAAAAGTGGATGTCCATAATGCAAAAAGAAAAAGAATTTGGATCTTTATACCACACAGTTGAACTAAAGACAAATGCAAACCTTAGAGTCTTAGGTAAAAGCTCCTTAACATTGACCTTGGCAGTGATTTCTTAATATCCCACATTAGAAGCTCAAAGCAGATATAAATAAGACTGTTGAACTAAGAAGCTTCTGCACACTACAGGAAGTAGTCAACAAAATAAAAACACGCCATATGGATTGGGTGCAAACTGTATCTGAGGAAGGTTTAATACCTGAGATACACAGTGAACTCATATACTCACCAGCAAAATAAAATCCACAAAATAGCTGACTAGGTGTTTTTCCAGAGAAGAGACAGCTATCAAGTACATGGAAAAATGTCCAACATCACTAATCTTTGAGGAAATGCAAATTGAAACCACAGGGAGGTGTCATTGGACCCCCCACTAGGATCACTAATATCAAAACAAGCAGCAATGGATGTTGCTGAAGATGTAAAGGAATAGGAATCCTTATGCATGGTGGTTAGGAGAGTAAGTTGATATCACTGTTGTGGAACAGTATACAGGTTCTTCAGACTTAAAAGTAGTAAACAGACTATCTAGTCTTACCTCAGTTTTAAAACTAAGAACTTCAGAAAGCCTGCTCTGTGCTGCCAGCAGTCCTAAAACATTCCGTAGTACACTCCTTCAGTTTGGCTGAGTGATTATTTAAACTTTTTCTTCCCATAGACCTCTAGCTCCTCTCCCTGTCTAGTTGCCTGATGTTTTGCATTCTGTTTCACTGTGAAAAGAGAAATAATCAGAAAAGCACTTCTGACTGGCTCCTTACTCTCCTTAATTGATTTTTAGCAATCAGCCATGATTTCACTTTTCTTGAAAAAAGCAAAAAATCTTCCATCTACATTTTTCTGCTCTTATTTAGCATAGAACTCCTCAAAAGAGGGTGATTTTCTCTTTCTCATTTCTCTTTAAAATGAACTAGATTTTGCTGCCCTATGGCAATAGCAATATTAATTAGTCTAATCATTGCTTAAAGTCAGTAGTCACTTCCATTGTTTCAGAATACATCCATCAGCCCTTCTTCTTTCCCTTTCTACATTGCTAGATGTCAGTGGCCCAGAATCAAACTACTTTCTGGACCTCCTATTTTCCCCAGATGGCTGTTCACATGAAAGAGAGAGATGTCAGAGAGACCTTCCCCAGTCCTGCTGTTAGGAAGGTGCTGTGGGCTGAATTGTCATCCACCTCCAAATTCTTTTATTGAATCCCTGGTTTCCATTGTGGTGATATTTGGAAGTAGAACCTTTTAGAGAAGAGGTTTAAGTGAAATCCTAAGAGCAAGATTTTCATGATAGAATTAGTACCCTTGTAGGATCACAAAGAGTCTCTCTGTTCTCTTTGCCTCTAGAACTCTGAGATATATATTGTTATTCTTTAAGCTACCAGGTGGGTAATTTTCTATGCATTTTCAACATACTAAGACAAAGAAACATGTTTCCTGTCCCCATCCCTCAGTCTCCTTACTCTCCTACATTATTGTTCTTGGCCTTTCATATATTCCCACCTGAATCTAAGCTTCTTGGAGCAAGCATTTTGTCAGTTTCACTCTTTGAAAATCTCAAGTGCTAAGGACAATATGTAAGTGTTAATAATGTTATATAATAGTAAATTAATAATTAAAATATTTGCAAACATCTGTAGGTCATAAATGTTTTTCTGCAAAGTAGTTATATTCTTAACACTTTTCCTTGAAAGGATACAAAAAATTATTTTTCAGAAATATCTATTAGTAGCATCCAATAGTCATCACAGAAGAGTTCAAGTCTGTAATAAATTTTAAGTAGGAAAAACATTCATCTTTAAGTTTATAACATCTTTATTTGCTTGGAAAAAACCTATAAACTAGGGAATTTAAAGGATTTCTATGTCTGTTGTGTTTGAAGTACTTCATACATTCTGGTATTGATAATATTTTTTAATTGATTATGGAGAAGACATCTTCCAGTAGCAAGGAAAGTGCAAGATCACAGTGTCTTCAGGGCAAGAGTTGAGGCCTAAAATCCTTCATGGTGCCTATTCCATCCCAGGGACAATTTTAAACCCTGACTCATGCACCAGCACATGTATTTATTTCTTCACAGTACACTCAGGAGGTGGTTCTTACTTCTGGGCCCACCTTCCAAATGAGCACACCAGAGCTTGTCAAGGGCCGTAGTTAGATAGTAAAAAGTGCTGGCCCAGAAAGCTGACAACTGTATTAATCTGGAAGAGAAGAGTAGTAGGGAATTTCTACATTTTTTTCTGTTCTGTCTTTTCTCTGGAAGAATTCCTTGGGTTTATTGTATATGATTACCATCCTTAATCTCAAGGCTGATGTTCATTATTTTTCCTTTTAGCCAACTGTGGTAATTTCTTCATTTTCAAAGAGAATGGATTTATTATATAATGTGAAACTTCATTATCTCAAGTCTACAATTTTTTAAATCATGGTTGGTAAGAAAAGATTGTTTCAGAATTTTTCAGTACATATCAGTGGCATGAGCATTCAATTATTTACACTTAGAATAAATTAGAGCTCTCACTTTTTTATCATTAGCAAAATAAGACCCTTTAAAAGAAAAAGTTTTCTCAAAGGTATGACACAAGTGATCTTTTTTTTAAATTCATAACAAAATAAGAGAACAGTAGTTAACACTATGTATCATAATCTTAAACCTAGTTAATGAGTACAAAACATCAAAAAAGAGACAGATAGAACATATAACAGCACAAAATTGTTTTCACTTAGCAAAGTATTTTTGAACCTTAAAGAAATTCATTAAGTTAGTTGATATATTCCATCATTTTGAGAAAGAAGAAATTTCTAAAGAGAAGTTCTGGGAACTTTAGAAAGTTTCAGAAATAATGTGAGGTGTCAAAATTTTTTAAATACTAGTCCCATGGAAAGGACAAAATTTTAAGTGTAATCCTAATGCTTATATGAGCTGGCTGTAGTGCTTGTGGGTTAAAGGTTTTTGTAGTTAGGAATCTAATCACCATTTAAGATAGTGTATCTATGGGAAGATGCATTCTGAATTTAAAATAAACTTGTATGGTACAAGAAGCAGGTCTAACTCTCTGCATTACTAGCCTCAAATCCAGAATATGACTAAAAAAGTTAAAACTAACTGACCCAGCTTACTATCGAGTATCCTGTCCCGGACCTGACATTGTGGCTAAAAAGCAGGTTCGTGTGCCTTGCTGACCTGGAGATGGAGATCACAAAGTAGACAGCAACAGAGGTTGTAACTTCATCTACTTAGCATTTATAATGTATGCACACATTTGATAGGTACCTGTGATTCAGTGTTTTATTTTAAAAATGATTTTTGTATCCTAAATATTCTTTAAAAAGCTGTAAAGGACATAATATAGTTGTCTTAGACTTAAAATGACTCATGAGGGTAAACATAAACACCTACCTACTAAAGTTCCCAGAATGATGAAGAGAAAATTATTCTCACCATAATTATAAAACATTTCAATAAAAAGTTGTTCAAATGTTATTTTGAATACTATGTTACTTTAGCAAATATTTAAATACTATATTAGTTTCTCTGCATACTAGGCCTGAATTTAGTTGTACCTATTGGTCAAGTATGTTGGAACACAAAATCCATTTTCATTTGCTAGATTAAATGTTTATTTTGTTTTCCCATATAATATATTCTTTAAAGTGTCACAAGCATACCAAATCTGATTTCTTTTTAATGGGACCTGGTAGGGCTTTTTCCCTTTGTCAGTTAATGAGATACAATATGCTTCCTTTGAGAGATATAAAAGGTATATTCACCTACCCTGCTTTCTACTGCCTTTATAGGCTGTTAGAAGATAGACATTGTATTTCTTAAGGAAATTTTATTTTTTGAAGCCTATTATTTCCTGAGAATGTCAGACTTCTTGTACTATAAAATGTTCACTTTCCCCTAATAAATCGCTATCTATATACTAGTACAATGAAAACTTACAAGATGGTGGCGATTTACAAGACCTGATATTATTTGATTATGGGAATTCTCTATAATTCTGCTCATCCATCCTTATCTGACTTGAACGTCTGTCCACAAATTTTCTTGATACTTATTTTCAGAAAACATTGTTAATGCTTTTAGACACTGTCAAGTTTTAAGTATACCCTCTCAAAGATAACTGTTTGAACCAAGAGCATAATGGCACACATGCCTCTAATCCCAGCATTGTGAGAAGTTGAGGCAGGAGTGTGGTTTCAAGTCTTGCTTGGGCCAGACTTCGCAAGATCCCATCTCAATACATAAAAACAGTATAAAAGGTTGAGGATGTAGATCAGTGCAGTGGTCCCAGCCAGGTTCAATCCTATTACTAAAAAGTAAAAAGAAACGATCTATTTGCTGAAAGTAAACAGTGGATAAAATATATATTTTCTGTACTTTTAAAATACACATGTAATATTTAGCCTCTATATGCATTATATGATGGCCTGTACCTTTTACACAGTTCACTAATGTATCTTCTTAGGTTTGTCACCTCACTACTTAGATTAGCGAGGACCATCTTGAGTTATTTGGAACCAGAGTAGTAGTGATTTTCTAATTTTTAAGTCTCCTTGATGAAAAAGTATTAGAATTCTCATTCTTCCTCCTTCCATCTGTTAGGAATATATAGATTCTTATGGAAGTCTCTCTTTACTTACCATATCACAAGACTTCCTGATATAAGTCAATGAAAACAATCCTCCTTGTAAGCAGTAGTGGGATACAGTAGTGGTAAGCAGTAGTAAGCAGTAGTGGTAGAGATAGATTAGTACCAAGTTGATGCTGTTGAGTATATAGTTGTATGGTTGCTGGTCTAAAAGTGGTTCCCATGCACCTGCACTTTTGAAATCTGTGAAATACCTTCCATATTAAAGAATCTTTGAAAGGAGATTGTGGCCATTTTCCAGTGCATACTTGAAAAGGTTGTCTACACTCTTTAAAGTTTGGACTTAGTCCCCACAGCGCTGAGGTACCAGGATACAGAGAATCATGAGTGTCAGAGTTATATTGAAAAGAGAATTCAGTCACAAAGAGATAGAGGATGTCATTAGCAATTTGCCACGTAACCAACTGTAAATTTAAGATTGAGAATGCAGATCTTCTGACCCCAGAACAGCTATCCCACTACTGCTCATTCTGATCTTTCTCTGGTGGTACAGAGTTACTCTTGGTGTTATTTAAAAATATTTCTACTTTTTAAAAAATTTAAATCTTTATTGGTACATTATTTATGCACATCATAATCGCAGTCAACACTGAGAATTTGTACCAGTATATGACACGACTTGATTTTCATTTTTTCCCATTTCCCTGCCACTCTACAGCTCCCACACCTATGTGCATAAGCCTTGTTTCCTTTTTTTAATTACCATTACATTTTCTCCTCTTTACTTACCCCTACACCCTATTTCCTTATTTTCTATTTCACAGTATCTACTATATATTACTAGAACTCATTTACATCTTCATTTTTTTGTAACAGAAAAGATACGATATTTGCACATCTGTGACCTATTTATTTCATTTAGGATATCCTGAATGTACATCCATTTGAGTATGAATGACTCAGTCTTACCGTTTTTTTATGGCAGAGTAATATTCCATTGCCAAGATTTAGCTATCACAAACTGAGCTGCTATAAACATGGGTGTACATATGTTACTGTGATATGAATCTTTTAATTCTTTTGTGTATATAACTAGCAGAGGAATAGCAGGGTAAAATGGGACCTCTACTTTTGAGATTGTCATTGAATCTCTTTGGTCATTGTTCATTACTAGCGCCTTAGAATTTATGGAGATTGGGTTGGATTGTAATAACCCTTTCTGAATATACCTTTAATGCTATCTCATATGCCTTTTGTTCATATTTTTTGCCACAAAAATACAACTTCATTTTGAAAATTAGGCAGTTTTTTCCAGGTATTATGGCCTTTTCATTAAAATGCATCCTGAATTTATAACTAGCACTGAGGATTTTTGTTGTTTTTGAGAGAGGGTCTTGCTTTGTAGTTCTGCCTGGCCCTAAGCTCACTGTGTAGCCCAGACTAGCTTTGAACTCAAGGCAATCCTCCTGCCTATGTCTCCCATGTGCTAGGATTACAGGTACGAGCCACCATGCCCGGCATTGTGGTGTGTGGTTTTTGAGTGCTGGGATTACAGGCATGAGTCTACATGCCAAGCATTGTGGTATGTGGTATCGGGAATCAAACTCAGGAACCTTGTGCTTGCTAGGCAGGCCTTAGGACCACTGAGCTAAATCTCCGGCCCACTGAGGATATTCTTGATTCCTTTCAAGTTCTTTCTGCCTCGGGTCACTTCAGGCACAAAACTGATTTTAAAAATACAGTGTGAGTTTAAATTTTAAAAATTATTACAGCAATATTAGCATTATTTTCCTTCCAAATGCTACTTCTCACTTCAAACACACCCTTCTTACCACTTTCTGAAGCAATTCTGGAAATCTGCTTTTGTGAGTGTCTTTATAAGGTCTGATCAAAAATACTGTGAATGAAAAGTAAATGTTTTGAATTTGTTCAGTTACATCCAAGCAACCAGGACAGGTCAACTAAAGAAAGTGAAGAAAAAAACTTCCAAAACTGATCCAGAAAGTATTGAAAATGATTGAATAAGTGTGTTTGAAGCAAGGGGAGTATTTGAGGGAGGTTAAAGGCAGTATGTCTTTTACTATAATATGTTTTTAAAATGTAAACATTCATGGTATATTTAAATCACACCTTGTACTTTAGTAACCTTTTCTCTCTTACGAAGTTTGAGATTGATGACTTTTCACTACCTCTATTTAGGTTTCCAGAAAGAGAGTCAAAATGGGACAGTTCAAGAGAAATGATCCATCCTGTCAGCTGTCATTCATGTTAAAATATCGAAATAAAAGATCACAAAATATTTAAAAACCTACTGGAATTACTAGTCATCAAATCCTTTTTTTTATATCACCTTCCTTGAGTCATTACACCAAGTGTGGGATATGATAGACTAAGTATGACTAATGCCTTCTACTCTTTCTAGAGTTAAGACAGTACTAATGTTATTTGTTTGACTTAACATTGCCTCCTCCTTATTCCCTCAAGGGACTTCTAGAAGTTTAGTTGCATAAAATATATGTTTAAAATGTCAGTGATGGGCCAGGGAGTTAGCTCAGTGGTTCCCAGCAGTAACCAGTACCACATACCACAGTGCCAGGTGTGGTGGCTCACACCTGTAATTCCAGCCCTCGGGAGGCAGAGGCAGGAGGATTGCTGTGATGTGAGTTTGAGGCTGAGCACAGGGCCAGCCTGAACCACAAAGCGAGACCCTGTCTCAAACAAACTAAAAAATAAATAAATAAATAAAAATAAAATGTCAGTGAATGACATGATGCAAAACAGTCCTCATCTTAAAACTCCTATGAGTCCTAAAATTCGATTCTAGAAATAAATATCTTGATATGCTTGCAATGAACTTTACACCTTACTTATGTACTACTATGACAGAGATAGCTACTTGCTACCCAGAATCCATGCTCTTCTCTCATCCAAACAAAATGCCACCTTCTCTTCTGACCTGGTAGCTAAATTCAGTCACATGATTGAGTTGCTGAGTTGTGGCCAGTGAAATATAAGAAGACCTTTCAGTAGTTTGCTTCAAAGCACAGGAGTACATCCCTTTATTTTCCTTCCTACGTTATGTAGTTTTCTTTGTGCAGATGTAATAGGAGGCTGATATAAATCACAAAAGCCAAGCCCCAGTGTCCGAGCAGATGCAGAAAGAGACAGGCCTTGGTGATATCAAGTGTGTGTGTCACACTTGAATAATTATGTCCAGAATTCATTTATGTGAGGAAAATAAAATTCTTTCTTACCTCAGGAGCTGTAATTTGGAGTTAGATTAATTATAGTAAAAAAAAGAATAATTGATGAAACCTATGAATAAGCTCCCTAGGTTGGTTTATTATTTAAGTAGATTTGGTCTGATGGAAAGATTATGCTAGTAACATTCTGATAAATGACAAAAATTTGATAGCTCCAGTGTGTTTGGCACTGATGGAATTCTCTTGTCTGACACTTGGCGAAAGCAAGGTTCTTGCATCCAGTATGATTTGTGCCAGTGAAATTAGTCATACATTTATGATGTATAGTGGAGTTTTTGTGCCACGTTCTGAGGGAAGACAATTTGTAGCTGTCATGTGAACCTGTCATCTTTGCATGGAGCTGGCTTTCCTAGCCAGCAGCAAGCTTTACCTGGACTCCTTCCCACTGATGGTTCCAAATTTTAACTTTTATCGAAGACATTGAAGTTTTTTTTCTCTTGTTAATTCTTTTTCAGATAATTGACAAATTAAGTCTGTTATATTGCAACATTTTATAGTTCTTCCTCACCCATTTACCACCTCTGCTTGCCCCTTCCTCTTGCTACCACAGTTGTCCTTTGCTTCTTTAAAGCTTTCAAAGTTACCTTAATAGATAAAATACTGTCTCACATTCCTGAGTATCTAACACAACACTCCTTCCCCTTCTGGGAAAGGTAGGCCATCCCACAGAGGTGGTTCACCCCACAATCCCCCGTATGCCTCCTAAACCTTTGTACCTAAAAACTGGGCCTGATGACCAGTGATATTTAATCACACAACACTTAACAGTGCAGTTACCGAGAAGTAGAGGCCTGATTAAAAAAAATGAGCATTGACATCTACGAGAATGGGAATTTCATCATCAAATATCCTAACAGAAACCATTTTGTTAGCAGCTCTTTACATTTTTAATCTCAGAGGATTTTACTCTTCTGCATTCTTGGGAGCCCAAAAGGAAAGCATGTACTCAGGCTTCTTCAGATACCTCTTGCTGACTCCTAAAACAGCACGGACAGCTTCACATCTGT
Source organism: Petromus typicus (assembly GCA_004026965.1). Taxonomy (NCBI): domain Eukaryota; kingdom Metazoa; phylum Chordata; class Mammalia; order Rodentia; family Petromuridae; genus Petromus; species Petromus typicus. The sequence goes on along the minus strand of PVIR01009680.1, from coordinate 42,576 downwards.
CCCTGCAGTACTCTTCAAGACTTTACACTCACAGTGTTCATAAAGATGACTTCTTTTTATAAATGGTATATACTTAAAATCTCAGCACTCAAAACTTTGGTGCAGGAAGAGCAGCAGTTCAAGGCCAACCTGAACTACATAGTAAGACCTTATCTCCAACAACATGGAGAGATGGGGGAGTCCTATAAGACTTTAAAAATAGACATTGAAAATGTTAATTTTATGAACATACATTTTTCTTGTTTAGGATGAGGAAATTACTGTTCATTGCACTTGAAACACAGGCAGTTTTGATTATTACGATTACTATTGTATTCTCATCATAGTCATATTTGGTGAATGCTATCATTTCCCCTTATTTTTCAGTGACTAAATCTTGGAGTGTTGGGAAATTGTCCCCTCTTTTAAGAGATAGCTTGTCCTTCCAGCTAGCTCGGCCTTGGCTGATCCCTAGTGATGAACTGACTCATAAGAACAGCTCAGTTAATTGTGAGAAAAGAAACATAAGCTATGAAATGACCAAGATGCCTTCTTTTTAGGGGGAACAAACAACTTAATTTGTTTTGTCTTGTTTCTAATCTGAGTTCAAATGCTATCAAATTTGTAAACGCCAATTTTTTTCTCCATAATATATCCCCTTGAGAATTTTCCCTAGACTAGTGACCTCATTTCTTTACCAGAGTAGAATGTAATAGACTTCATTGTTCATTCTTTTCTTTTCATCTCTCTTCCTTTGTGTGATTCAGATTTGCTTTTAAGCATATTTATAATAGCCCTATTTTTTAACATTTATTTATAGCTGTATTTTCCTTCGCTCGAAAATTCCTAATTGTGTAATTTAACCATCATAATTAAGATACCTTCTTAGAATTCTAAAGGCTTACTTTATAGTCAGGTTATCAAGTTAAGCATAGTGACACTTCCACAGAATTTATAGGTGGCAAAGCTGTAACTGGTCCTCTTAATGACGTCATTGAGATTATCTCTACCACTCCTTAATATTTCTGGCAGCAGCAGTGCGGCCTTTAGAAAGGGTGTAGCAGGAGGTGATAGGACTCATTGTTGACTGGCTCAGACGAGCTCCACTGCAGGGCCTGGAGACTGGTCAGATCTGTGTCATAGGAGCTCTTTCCTAAGTTCTGTATGGAGGAGGCTGCCATTTGTACAGCAGACCACAGTGCCAGAACAAGGAGAGGGTTGATAGAAATGACACGGTATGATTCACTGTTCTCAACAATCACTCTGCCTAGTGTGTAGAGATTAGTGGTTATCTCTGGTCTCATGTGACATAGCCTCTTTTGAAATCAGATGCCCTTGCTCACTCTTTGAAGGCCAGATAGCATAGGATAGTACAGTGGCTTTCACATTCTTTCCTGCAGCTTTTTTTATGTTTTGTTAAGAAATATCTTTCAGAGAAGAAGGGAAATTAGAAGGTTCTAAGCCTCTCTTCATTAGCTCTGTCAAAGCATCTCTTTTAGCAATTTCATTTATAAAGTTTCTGTAAAATCTCATTTACATGTAACTTTTTCCTTTCTGATTCTCTAGCCATTCCCAACATAAGTACACTTAGCAAAACTCCTTGTATGTACAGTGAAAAGAGTATAATAAAAATAATGCAGAATATGCATTCTACTTGGGGGAAAATAGATGGAAGGAAAGGCAGTGCATAATATATCAAAACAAAAACGGAAACGAGTTAAGTGACAGCACTGCGGAAGGAGCTGCTGTTTGGTATTAAAGTGGCCACAGACAGCCTCTCTCATAAAGTGATGTCTGAACAGAAACCTGAAGGATGTGAAGGAGACAGCCAGACAGCAGTGTGGGGAGGATATTTGGGACAGAAGCATGCCAGAAACACAGGCCCTGGGCTGGCCTTGCTTGGTTTTTTTAAAGATGCGTTGGAGCAGTCACAGGGAGCCACAGCATGAAGACACATGGGCTGGTTGGAGGGCTTCTGCTCTGTGTGTGATGAAACACTTTCGTGTATTTTGAACATAAATAGTACCATTGATTTTATTTATTTATGTATTTATTTTTGAGACAGGGTCTCACTTTGAGGTTCAGGCTGGTCCTGAACTTCAGCCTTAAACTCAAATCACAGCAATCCTCCTCCCTCCCGAGTGCTGGGATTACAGGCATGAGCCACCATGCCTGGCACTGTGGTATGTGATACTGATTGCTGGTGGGTGTGAGTCTCCACACCCAGTACTGTATGTGGTTATAGGGGATCAAACTCGGGCCCTTGCGCTTACAAGACAGGTGCCGGAACCACTGAGCTAAATCCCCGACCCCTCAATTTTCATTTTTAAAAAGATAAGTCTTGCTGCTATTTGGTCAATAGTTCTGTGATGACGAGGGGAGAAGGAGAAGCAGAAAGACCTCTAATTAGATATTTACATCTTCTGGGAGAGATGAGAATGTTGGCCTGGACTAGTGCACTAGTAGAAGATAGCAGAGGTTTATTTCACATACATTTTGAAGATAGCATTGAAAGAATTGCTGGAATAATCTTTGATAAAAATTTCATTTCCACCTATTAAAAAGAAATCTGTGCAGAGAAAGACTCAGGTGAGGCAGATTTGCATCGGCTATCCCGGTAGATCTGTGAGGAGGGTGGCAAGTGGCCTGCCTGCCTTTTTAAGGTGCCAAGCTTGCTGTGGAAGTGCAGCCAGCCTCCACTGAGCATTCAGGTCTGACCACTTGGGGTTCACAATTCTAATTCAAGGTTAAAGAGAAGGCATGAACTACATTTCCCCAGGTAATGTCTTCTATGTGTGTTTCCCAGGCAACATTCTGAAGTTTTATCTGAATGAACCAATATTTTTAATTGTATCTTTACACATTTCCCTAATTACAAAGCCATGGTAGCTCACTGGATATTAACTAAGAAGTTTAGTTGTTTAAATCCCTGAAGATGTCACACAAGTTAACCCCTGTGTTCACTTTTTAATTTACAGCCAGAGAAAAACCACACAAAGGGTTACAGTGTCTACAATTGGGAAAAAAATATAGGGGATTGTGGATCATCTACTTTTACTTTTAAGAACTAGTTTGGGCAGAAATTTGCATAGTTTCTTATCTTATTTGCCAACGTAGCTATTCCAGACTACGTTTACAACTTTGGGAAAACAGTAGTTTAAAAAGCAGTAAGAGCAAACGTGGATTTATAACTAAACCTGGAACCAGATTGTATGGAACTGGATTATTTTTAAAAATGATATACACTTAGAAAAGCACTTTTTTATCCCAGGGAAGGAAATATTATAGATCACTTTTTTCTTCTACTAAATTAATAAAATCAGTTTAAAAACAATTTAAACAGACATTAAGCCAGCTTTGAAGTATTACTTTAATAATTAAAAGGAGTGCTCAAAAAAGTGAATGTTTCAAATTTTTAATTTATTAAAACAAGCACATGGCCATTAAGCCCTCTCAGTACATTTGCATGCATTGAACATACTTAATATTCTTGCCACTTTTTGAAGCAGTTCTAGAAGGCCTCATTTGTGTCTCTATAAGGAGTGATCAAAAATACAGTGACTAACACTCTGAATTACCAGTCTTTGCAAAGGCAGGCTTATAAAAACATTACAGTGTTTTTATCCACCTGTTCACTGGATCTGGCACTATGTAACTTCTGCTTCTTCCCCAAAATCAAAATGACAATGATAAAGAAACACTTTAAATCAATTTAGTTCACGAGCACAACTTATGTAAAAACACATGTGAAAGGACTTCCAGAACTGCCTCAGGAAGTGTCAATAAGGATGAGATGTGTATATTTGAAATGAGAGGATTTGAAGGGGATTAATAGCAAGCCATCTTTTACTGTCAATTTTTTAAAAATTTAAACCGTCACTATTTTTTAATCACACCTCATTTTTCAGTCTATAACCAATTTATGCTTAGAATACCTAGAAAAGGTAAAACTCTTGTATTCTCAATATTTTTAGGCCCATGGGTTTCAGTCCAAAAAAAATTCAGTGTTTTGCAACAACTAAGTAAAAGTACAACAAATACCCTTTTGTGTACTTTTCAATAACACTTTGTACTTGCTGAAAATTACTCACTTTTGATACAAAATTCCATTTAAATTTGTTGAACTTTCCAAAGTCTATAACTCTTTTTCCAGGAAGTTTCTCATGACTGCTATAATACATTCCTAATGCATTTGACATATAAAATTGATAGGTTATGCACATTGTTCTTGAGGTCCATCTTTGAAAGCTGTAAAATAGAAAATATACTATATTTTATTGAGTTCTATTATTCAGTGAAAATTTGAGCTAAACCAAAGTGCATTTATGTCATTCAAGGTTCTGAGTATGTAGCTTAAGTTCTGTGGTGACATTCTACTTTGTGTGTGTATGTGTCTTGTTGTTTTGCTGAGAACATATATTTGTTACACCTCTGGTTTTCTGCCCTTTTTTTTGAGACAGGGTCTTGCTTTGTAGTTGAGGCTGGCCCTGAGCTCAGTCTCAAACTCACATCACAGCAATCCTCCTGCCTCTGCCTCCGCCTCCCGAGTGCTGGGGTTACAGGCATGAGCCACCACACCTGGCACTGTGGTATGTGGTGCTGATTGCTGCTGGGCGTGAGTTACCATGCCTGGCATTGTTGTATGTGGTTATCCGGATTGAATTGGACCCTTGCACTTGCAAGACAGGCGCCAAAACCACTGAGCTAAATCCCCGGTTTTCTGCCTTTTAAGAAATGTCCCATATAATCCCCCAATTAAGTACCATTAAATATATGATGTATGTTCTCCTAGCATTTCTCCTATTTTACCTGTGTTGGCAGGGACACCCGTGAACATGTACATACACACGTGTATATATGTTTATACATGTAAATAGAACTGAGATATATTCAAGTTGATTATTTCATTTAATAATAGATTATTAGAACTATAAGTTTTTTCTTTTTTTTTAATCTTTATTGGTACATTAAATATACACATCATGATTGCACTCCATAATGGGGATTTGTACCAGTATAAGACACAACTTAATTCTCATTTTTTCCCATAGCCCCACCCACCCTACCACCCCCCTTTCTTTTTTTTTTTTTTTTGAGACAGGGTCTCGCGTTGTAGTTCAGGCTGGCCCTGAACTCAGCATCAAACTCACATCACAGCAATCCTCCTGCCTCTGCCTCCCGAGTGCTGGGATTACAGGCGTGACCCACCATGCCCGGCACTGTGGTATGTGGTACTGGTTGCTGTTGGGCGTGAGTCTCCACACCCAGTATTGTTATGTGGTTACCGGGGATCGAACCCGGGTCCTTGCACTTGCAAGACGGGTGCTGGAACCACTGAGCTATATCCCCGGCCCCAAATTTTTTCTTTATTAAGACAAATCCTCCTGTGCTGCCCAGACTGGTCTCAAACTCTCGGGCCCCAGCTGTGTTCCTGCCTCAGCTTCCCCGCTGCGCTACACCAAGATACTTACAGTGGTAATCTTTGAGGAGAGACAAAATTAACATAGATAAAAATGTAGAAAAGGATAGAATATTGTCTAGAATAAAAGGTATTTTTCCTGAAGGAAAAGAATTAGTATAAACTGGGATTTTCTGGCAAAACTTCTTAGAGTAAATGAGTCCTGTGCTGGGCCCTGGAGAAAAAGAATAATACACATTACCACAGAGCAAATGGGCCAGTAGTCATAAAACAGCAGGTGTGAAAACCATCAGGGTTTAGTGAGAACAGTGTGTGCCTAGGTAGAATGGCCAGCTTAGGCTACAGATATATTTTTATTTGAAGTAGTTGTACCCCTGATAGGTCAGGAAAAGGAAGATATATGGCAGGAACTAGCCAAGAACCTGTTAATAGTATTCCAGGCTCAAAATGATAAGTTGTGTAGCACAATACAAAAGAATGGAAAGTACTATGCATTTTTTGTGTATGTGTATGTGTGTTTTGTGGTACTGGGCCTTCTTACTGAGAAATATCTGAAGCTATTTTTGAATCTTATTTTTAGACATAGTCTTGCTAAGTTGTCCAGGCTAGACTTGAAGGTGCAATCCTCCTGTTTCAGCCTCCCAAAGAGCTGGGATTACAGTTGTACACCACCGGTCCTGGCTTACTGTGCATTTTGAGGGAGGCATAGTTGACTTTTTGGTAGGGGAAATCTAAATTACAAAACTGATCCAGCAAGCAGAGTAAACACAACTCTTGGTACCAAAATGTCTCTGCTACTATCTTTCTGAGCCTCATCTTCCTTACCTACATTGAGGTGGGGGATATTTCTTTAGCAGTCTGAGCTAACTCCCTGGCCCAGGTTCACCCATTCTTGTGCAGCATAAAGTAGTTGGTAGAGTATCCTTAGCATTTTTGCACAGTCATGACTGTGAAGCCGAGGAGGCTGGTCTTTGCTGGAAGGAGTTTTCAGAGATACAACCAACTTATCCTAACCAAAGTCAAATGAACAAATACGTACCAAGAATATGTTGTGTTCACAATATTGAACAAACAAATTATATACTAGTACTGGGGATAGTTATTTTTCTGTTTTCATGTAGATACGACCCAGAACAAGAGTACATCTGGCATGGAAGTCTGGCTTCCAAGTTTGTTTTACAATTACCAGAAAAAATGTAACTTCTCGGTAGTGAGAAGGCTGATTGATATCATACCCGTGCTCCTGACCTCTTTAAAAATCTATTCCGGTTATATTTTAAAACATTGTTGAATGCTAAGTTTTAGGAATAATTCTTTCAAAAGTCACAATATATATGTGCTCCTATATTGTAATACTCTGCTATACTGTAACACTGAGATTTAATTTCAGAAAAAAGATGAATATGTTGTATGTTTTTCTGAGTGTTCAAGAACAGTGTTAAAAATATCTAAAGAAATCAGGGGTGAGAAGGCTGAGCTGATGAAGCAGAAGAGGAACTAGACTTGTAGATCCAAGAGTATGATTCATCTGAAGATGACCTTGTACTCACATGTCAGGCTGAGATCAGGAGAGCTTTGTGCCATTTGAATGTTTAGTGTGAATAGAGGCTGTGGTGAGCCAGCTAGGATTATTCATTGGTTTTTCTTATTTAAGAGATTTGTATTTTCAATCTTCCCACAATATCATGTTTTTACTCTGGTTTCGTGAACGTATGAAATGATCAAGTGAACTTTACAGTGACTTTTCAACATGACACTTTCAAACTGAAGCTTGTTTCCTAAGGTTTAGTTCAGAAGCCAGAAGCAGAAGGGAGTAGAAGAGCCTTTATTATAAAATCAGAGACACAAATCTTCTCCTGGAGGTGGTGTGGATTCCAAGGTTGCCTCTGTCTAGCTTTGCCTCTTTTTTAAATGTATGTTGTTAAGGTTTCTGTTATATCTCTATACCAGTGTCCTCAGCTATAAATGGAGTTATTAAAGCTGTTTCTCCTAAAGGTTATGCTACTTCACATAGTGTAGTCATTAGTATTTTGGTCAGCTTACTTTTTTCCCTTTGTATGTTTTTCTAGAGATATTCCTTACAGTACCAGGATTACAAAAGAGCTACTGCTATACAGGTTAGAATGGGTTGGATTTTGACTGATTTGAACAAAGACAGATGGGAAACTGGAATTAGAATGTCACCAAAAATAAAAGTCAAAATTATTAATATTTGGTCAATATCTTGATTTTTTTTTTTAAAGTGGGCATTGGGGTCACAGCCTACTGTCTCCAGAATTTATGATTTTCTTATGGCTACACAGTTTCTGATTAGATCAGCTAACAGGATATTGGAGTAAAAATTAAAAAAAGGTTGGAGATAGTTTTTATAATGCAAATAAGCTAGCTCAGAAACTGAGCTTCTTGGGCTTCATTATGAGTTTCTTTGGCAAATCCATTCTGTCTGAACCTCAGTTTACTTATCTTTAAAATGAAGAGGCCAAAACAAGTTAAACTTTAAGCCACTCTGTAGCTTTCATCTGCTATCCTCATAAATCCTTACTATCAAGTAGCCACCTTGATGTTTTCTGTGTGCCAAGTTCTAAGTAAATGGCTGCCTGGGCATGCCCTCAGGCCAGGTGCCAGGTCCTTCTCAGATCAAAGGTTCCTCCTTACATGCTGGAGGAATTGCAAAAGAACAAAGACACTTAGTGAACAAAGGAGAATGGTCACTAAAGACGTATCTGGAAAGAATGAACTTTGCTGTAATGATTTAGGGTTTTTCAGATGCTTAAGAGTATCATTGAAGTGTAGTCAGATGCAAGGCTTTGCTGTCCAAAACTTTCTACTGGCTGCATGCCTCAAAGCCAACCACTGAAGCAACCTTAAACCTATAGAATAAGTTTTCCTACATTAAATGTCTATTTTCATTTATTTCACATAAAGAGCTATATAAACATATATACAGGGAAAAAATGTTGAATCTCTTTAGGGACATTTGGTTTTTTTCCTTAGTTAGATGATCTAAAACCTTTCTGTGCTACACATTGGATGAATGAGGCAGCCACTTAGCTAAAAAGCAGCAGAAAAGTTACATAGGAAGACATGGAAGTGGAAGGGCCGGTTGCATTCTGGTGATAATCATTATTTGCCCTAAAGAATAAAAGATAACATTTAAAATGTTCATTGTTTATTTACCAGTGTCAGTTTTTTTTCTAGGATCTAAAATTTTACACCTCAGAGGTCTCTACTATAGTCATACACACACACGTGTGTGTGTTCTGTACATAGAGACAAATATATATTCATAGATACATATAAATGGAGGAGTCATCAATCTTAGAGTTTTTAAGTAAATAGATGGGTAATGCATTTACTATGTTCAAAACACAAATAAATTTTTCTTGGCTTTCTGTTTTCCATCAGCAAACATTTGAGTCATTTGTCAGATACACAAAATAGGAAAGAAGGCCAAAAGTAAGCTGTGCATTTATATTTCCAAAGATCTTTCAAAGTACATAAAAGTCCACCAGTAACTCATCCTTGTAAGGATACATTTTATTTGTGATACATATATAGAATATGCACCTGTCTGTATTTACATATATTTGTGAACACTTTATGTGTTAAGTATTTGCTCATAAGTGCTTAGAAAGGGTACTTAAACCTACACAGTAAATAAGATAAGTCTGGATTTATGTCTGCACGTACGCATGTTTGTAAGTTTTTATTTGGGGGAAAGTGGTAAGCAGAAGATAGAAAAAGAATATTAGGAATGGGAAAATAGCAGTCTTAGGAGGAACCATAGCAGTTAGTACTTTTCACCTGGGCTTCTACCACACCATTTATCTTTTCTGTATTGAACTGTAGCTGACACACCATTATTTGTTCCACCAGCTGACATATTGTTGAAGTTGACCACTCAACACTAATCAAATAAAAAGAATAACTTCAGTTTTTAAGGTATAGGAATATCTATAGACCTTAGAAGAAGTAGTACTTATGTAGTCCAACAACTGTGATAAGATAAGTTGGTCAGAGTCCTTCCAAAACAGAAAACAATTTTAAATCTCAGGCATTTTTTTTCCTTTGCTGGCCAGAAACTCATTCCAAGAAGTACCAGCAGTCTCATTTCAAAATGTTTCCCTTACCAAGGAAGCGGAAGCGGTCATATTCTTTCCCACCAGACCATGGGTGAATTATAATTATCCTACCTCTTGTGAGACAGAGAAGCAGCAAACATCTGCTCTGCTGAATCAGAAAGCCATGGATAAAACTATACCAAACTGTGAATCATACCTGGACTTAGATAAAAGGATCTGTGTTATGTTTACCTTTTTCTGTATTTTCTTGGCAATTTCAAATACGAATATGTTACTTTTGGCACCATATTCTGATGGGAAATACACGAATTTCATTTGCTGACTCCTTTTTTAACATAGAAAAATTATTTCCTTAAAGTAGATAGGCAGAAATAGTTAATAATGGCTTTTCTGTTTTGGGTTAATATCCCTTTACAGTTTTCTTTAAGAGAACAGTAGGTTTAAGAAACTTTTAAACTACCCAGTCTGAGAAATTAGGTCTTTCAGCTTTGGTTTCAATAACAAAAAAGGAGAAAATATTATTTCAAATTTTTTCTGAAAGTGTCAAGTTCACAATTGCTGTTACCTTGATTTTATGCTTCATGGTATGTGTGAGTATGTATATATGTACTGTATCCTCTAGAGTAAGGAAAGAAAAAATAATACAGTACTTCAAACTTAAGTTTCAGCTGTGAGTCTAGTTCCTTTACTTTTTTTCTTTTTCTTTTTATCTACCAGAGGGCGGAAAGACAGACTCGAATTATGGATTCAGCTCAATATGCAGAATTCTCTGAAAGTCGACAATTAAGTTTCTGTAAGTAAACATTTAGCTGCTTAATTATAATGTATAAGAGCTTGTGTCATGCTCTTAGTTCCTGTGGATGGTTGTATTTAATGTATACATAGTTACAACTGTCACAGAAACAACCTCTGCATTGTGAGGAAACGAATAAAAGGTTTTTTTGACATTCTGTTCTTGATAGTTTTAGGGATTTTTAAAGATTATTAGTGATGCATGGAGAGCCATGATAATTACCAGATTATCCTGACTCAGAAAAATCCTCTTTATTTTAATATTCTTTTCCAATTTCTTAGTCATATTATACCAGTATTGCTGACTGGACTTTACCTACAGTGATCTGTCCTAGTACAATCATGAGAGTCATGACATTAAAAGCCCCAATATTAATTATAAACACCAAATTTCCCATTCTGAGTATTCAGATCAATAGTCTTTTCCATTTTTGTTTAACCTCTTCCTGTGGCTTTCCTTCCACGTTAGCCAAATTCAGCAGACCATGATCTCATGACACTAATAACCTAGCAATAAAATTAGTTCTTTCTCATCACTGAACATTAGCTTCTTAAAAATACGCAAAGACTCATGGTAATGGGCTGGATTGTGCAGCAAAACATCCTTACAGCAACAGTTCAGCGATGACTAAGGGTCTTAGGGTAAAGGTCAAAGAGAAAGTGGATGAAAAGTCTAGTTAAAAATATGATCAAGTAGCACATGACCCTGATCTCTGAGGGATTGTAGAGACAATGGTGTCTTTAAACAAAAAGCCATTGTGTGATCATAACAGAGTATTTGATTTAGAAAAAGAGGATGAAAACTTCATTTATAGATCATAAAGTACAAATAAATGACATATTTTAAATAGTGTCCCATGAAAATGTCAGTAAAACCTAGGAAAACATGTTTTGGAAGACTTTTCCTAACTAAATATACTTTCCAATCGGACCAACAATTTGGCATCAGACATCTGTGAAGCATTAAGTAAATGACACTTCAGATCATGGCAATTTTAACAAATGAGAGGTTTTGTATTGTAATTTTTCAGTTTAAAAATGGCATTCGGGGCTTATAAATCTCTAGTTTATAAAGTAATGTTTACTGCAGTTGAACTATTTTTTAATCATATTTTAACATTTATTTAAAGGGCCAAAAGTACTATTTCACACTAAAACTAATAGTCTTAAGTCTTTTAATAAGCCTTTTATGTGATAAAAAGATTTTTTGTTTTTAACATAATAAACTAGAATAGTTTAAAAATTAACATTTTCCTTTCTGTATAAAATAATAATTAAATGCTAGGTGTGATGGCTTACACCTGTAATCCCAGCAGCCAGGAGACAGAGGCAGTGCTGTGAGTTCAGGGGTAGCCTGCACTACATAGTGAGTTCAGGGCCAGCCTAACCTACAGAGTGAGACCCTGTCTCAAAAAAACCCTAAAAACAATAAAATAATAATATAGTATAAACTGTATATTATTCTTAACTTTCTTTTCTGGAGAGAGAAGGGATTATTTCTTTGGTATACATAAGGGCCTCCCTAGGAAAACATGATGGAAGAGCTGGTTTTAACCAATACCAAGGTCAAGAGTGCTTAGTCCAAGTGCATTAGCAAATCCAGAAAGCCTTCCTACACTTGTCGGGCTACAGAGCTTCCTTAATTTTCTCCTTCCCATAAATTACCAACGTACAAGAACTGTGGTCCGACCCTGCCTGTCTTTGTGTTTGATCAGAGCAATCATTTGGATCCCTGGTACATTTGTAAATTATGAGTCTGTCACTTTATTGGCTGAATATAAAACCAACCCATCAGGACATGGGTTGAATTCAAATAGTTTTCCTATGTGTATAGGTCAGTCTTTTCAGTCGGGTACAAATATTAATTTCATGTACCTTGCTTTCACTATAGTGTATCCACTAAATTACTTTCTAATCCTTTCATTTTAAAAAATATAAGAACTAATACCTAGATTTTAAAAAAAAATCAATCAGAATCTGAATATTTTAATTGACAGGCTCAATATATCTGATTACTGATATATTTGAATTTTCATATATATCTTAATTTGTGTTTTAAATCTACCATGCTTTTATTTGCTTATATTCTCCTTTTCTTGGATTTCAGTTTCTTAGATTCAAGTACTAGTTTATTCCATTTATACTATTTCAGTTTTTATCTTTAATTTTTTAATATATACCCCTGGTTTGTATTTCACCCTCCACATTGGCCTACTGTCATTTTCCTGAGGTTCTGTGAGTACTTAATGCACTCACTTTTTTCTTAAAATGGCTTTATTTTGCCTCCATAATTGAGTGATTGTTCCTGGGTAGAAAACTGTAGGCTGATAGTGATTTGTTAAAATAAGATTCCATTGTCTTTCAGTGTCTGTTGTTGGTAGAAATCTGCTGTTCATTTACTTACTCAGAGTATTTCCTCCAGGAGAAACAAAGAGAATGCAGATTTTGCCTTGAAGTCCTTTGCTCTTGAGAAACTCAGAGACAGGCAGCCAGTAAATAGAGAAGGGAACAGGGAGCCCTCCCAACGAGGCACCAGAGAGGGTTATTGTCCATGGAAATCTTTTGTCCATTAGTGTAAAGAGCAAAGATTCTGAAAAGGTTAAAACTGAAGAGTTTCTTCAAAACATCGCAGAACTCTCTTAGGAAACGATCAGAAATGGAAGAAAAAGTGAGAAGAGATAGTAGAAATCGGGAAAGAGGAGACAGGAGTGAGAATGAGAAAATATTGCAAGAAAACTAAATTTTACTAGTGATCATTGATAAGATCAGAAAGCTTATGAAATTAACTTTCAATTTCTGTATGAAATTATCATGTACAGTTGTGTGAAAAATCAGGAAGTTTCAAAATCCTGGTGGAACTCATGCCCTCTGTGTAGGATTTTGTTTGTTAATTTCCAGATGACTCTTCTGATACTATGGCAAGAAGAGTGAGGAGGAAGGATGGAAGGGCCCATCTGTGACACAATCTTTTCCCTGGTGACAGGGAAGGAATTTACTCACCGAGTCTTCATCTGTTGTTGCAAAAATGGCAATTCAAGTGTTTAAGGACCCCTATCCATATACATAGGTAGAAAAGTGTGGGCCATGCCCTTATATTAATAAATTTTTTTCATCCAGTCATTCATCTCTTCTAGAAATCCTTTTTATGAGTCTTCAAATGCTAGTCATTATTTTGTGGTGATGCGGCAATGATTGTGTGGTCCTTGACACTAGGTTCTCAGTGCTTACATTCTAGCAAGGAAGCTAACACTGTTGTTTTATGTACATAGATCTGACTGAGTATTAGCCGTGATCCTTTATTTCACTGTTAAATCATTAAAAACATGGTCACTGAATATCAGTTTGTGTGTTCCTAGTGATCTGACAGAGGGAGAAGTGAGCAAGGTACATTTTATTGACCTTGCCTAATTGCTGCCTGTTAACTTTAACTTCAGAAGTATTCCATAGATATTACACAAGTGTGTGTGAGCCATTCCAACTTACTAGTTAGATGGAATGTTGTATGTTGGAATATTGGGAAGATTAGTTACATTAGGGGGATAGCTTTAAAGGGGATTACCATCAATCTGCTACATTTGAGAGATTTGGATATGTGCTTCAATAGCAAAACTTCATGTCCTTTGTGATTTATGTGAAAGAAAATTCTGCGGTATATGGGATCCATGAAGAGTCTATAAAGATCAAAACATCATACTTTGAGTTACTGTTGCATGCTTTATAGACCAGTGGAAGCTGATGAATCAAAACAATATTCAGTGGATTTTTACAAAAAGATTACCTTGTAGATTTGATAAAATCTTCACTATCAATCTTTTCCTTCTAGGTAACTAGTTAAATATTACTATTGTCTAAGAAGGGACCCCATCCCCTTGACTGCTTAGCCCTGTGGTTTAGACATATTTAATTAAAGGTTCCATGAATTGCTGCTTCAGTCTAGGTGTGGTACTGTTACACAGAAAGACTGGAGCCATGGGCTTTGCTCACAAAGAGCTTGTGATACCTCTTGAGTTGAGAGTTAAACACTAAAGTTATATGATGATTTCCATGAAGAGTTAGAGTAGGGAAGTATATCTTTGGTCAGTATGGTCAGGGTTCATGTGAATGAAGGAGTGATGGAGGAACATCCCATGGAAAGAAAGGAGTAAGCCTGAACACAGAGAGAGGACTGTGCTCAAGCTAGCTTAGAATCAGCCTGGATGGTTTTGGGTTAGGCATTAGAACTTGGTCATCTTCATAATCAGGAAAACAGGTTTAAATCAGGCCAAATATCAGTTTGGGTTATTTATTTCTAAATTTAAAATTTTGAGCCCATTCTAGTAATGTATACGTTTGGAGTAGCATTGGAAATAGAGCTTCTATGCGTTCCTTTTTTCATCACGGAGTCTTTCTTCAGACTTTTCTTTCCTCAAGAGTTAAATAGTTACAGGCAAATAACTCTGACCATTGCTGTAAGTTAAGCGTGGCCAATGGTGATATACTCCAAAACAGTGTGAGGAATGGTAAATATTAAGTGGTTTAGTTCACTGTCTTATACCATAGATAGAAAATAAAGGGTCCATATACAAAAGGACATTCTGGCCACAACCATTGTGTTCCTTTCTAACGAACAGTTAACTCTTGGATTTCTTGGGACTGTAAAATCTAGACAGTAGTAAAAGTTTAAAAACATTGCTTTTGTATGCTTTATTTTTACTATGCAGTTCTTAGAGATATTTTCATTTTGTCATAGTAATGTATAATACTAAAACATTTTTAAAGCTAAATTTCTCTTCTTTTTAATGACTAGCCAAAAAAGCTTCCAAATTTCGAGATTGGTTGGACTGTAGCAGCATGGAGATTAAACCCAATGTTGCAGCCATGGAAATTTTAGCATATTTGGCATATGAAACAGTGGCACAGGTAAGAATTCTGAAGCATTGCATCAAGCTGTACATGGCAACTACTCATCTCTGTGCATTATCAGTTTTTCTTCTACTTTCTGCTCTAGCAGCAGTGACAGCAGCCAGGAGGAGTTCTCTTCTGTGACAGTCATGTCATTTTTCAGAATTTATTCAATTATATGTCTTTGCATCCTCAGCTCTAGCAAGTGTTAGTGTTTAAAAATAAAATAAAATAAAATAATAAGAAACAAAAAAATCTTTGTTGGATCTTAACTAGAAACGGGTTGCATACTTTTTCATGATGTTGAACTCTTAAGTCTTCATCAGCTCTGTCAAAATATTCTTTTTGAGCTTTGAAAAATGCCTTTCTAAGAGCTGGGGATTTCGCTCAGGGAGTAAGTACTGTGCCTACCTTGGAAGCACAGGGCCCAAGTTCAGTCCCAGGAGGGAGGGAGGGAGAAAGGCAGAGAGAGAGAGGAGGGGGAAAAAGCAAAAGAAAAATGCCTTTCTGTATCTTCTAAGTGCTCACCCAAATCTAGACCCTAAAAGAATTGTTCCAGGCATGGTCTGAGGACCACAGTACCACCATCTCCTTGGCTCATGTTACAGCAAGAACTCCTCTGACAAGCATTACAGTAGACCTAAACTCTGGAGCTGGGGCCCAGGGATCTGTGTTACAAAATGCTTCCCTAATGATTATGAAAGAGAGCTATTCCCCTAGAAATTAAAAATGTTTCACTGGTTCATTAAAACAGTCAGTAGAGGTCTGCTCGTGATCACCATACAGGTTGTTAGGCACATAGCATTCTCAATAACTCATTTTCATAATGGTCCAGGTCCCCTTACTGTGTCAGTTTTAGGTTTGCCACTTCAGCCTTGTGACTTTATTTCCATTGCTCTCATCTTCCAGTTAGTGGATCTGGCTCTCATTGTGAGGCAGGACATGGTAACCAAGGCAGGGGATCCTTTCAGTCATGCCATTTCTGCAACCTTCATCCAATATCACAGCTTTCCTGAGGTATGTATCAGAAAATTTTGACTGTAATACATCTTTGAATTTTGTCACATATTTGGGTTTGCCTAAGTAGCTCTTTAGAATAGATTATGTAGCCATGGATAGTCTTCGGTCAAAGAATCTTAGACATTCACTACATAAACAGATAATTTACTAGGTGCTTACTGTGTGCCATCCCCCAACGGTCTGCTTCATAGCACTTTTCACCTTTTCTCTGTCCAACTTGGCTTTCCCAGCCCTTCAGAGGAAGAAAGCTGGTTGCAGCTCATTGTCTTGTCAAAGAACAATTAGTGAAGGTGATTCAATAATGCCAGGAAAAATTATTTCTTTGTGCCTCAAAAGATGGAGTTGGGTTAGAGATACAGTACTGTGGGTAAAGCACCTACCTAACATTCAAGGCTTTGGTTCAGGTCCCCAGCACTGCCAAAAAGAAAAGATACAGTTTTTATTTCTCATGTAATAATTCCTGCCATTTTAAAAATAACTCTCCATTACCTCTCTGTTGTAAAAATGTCATTTTCTGATTTGGTTTATCCTCCTAAGACCATGGCATACAGGGCCTCTTGACTCTTATTGTCATTATTTTATTTTTGCATAATGACTAAACCACTGTTAGTGTGTGCACTATTCTCTAGAGCAGTATATGCCTAAAAACAAAAAATTAAATAAACATGTTGAATATGTTTGCCAATATTTTACCTTTTTTATATATGAATAGTTTCATATTATTCCATCTAATAATGATAGAGGAGACAGCAAAATCATTAGATTAACATGCATGTATTTAATTATGAGGTGTGTTTTAGATCAAACTAAGTCAAATGTATAACCTAAATTATGGCAAGGTACAGTTTATACTATACTGTATCTGAATTACAAATACCTCTTCTCTGTTAATAGTTGGTGAAGACGGTGCCTGAAATAGTTTCTTCGAAGTAATTGTAAACTGTTTTTGTTCTTCAGACTCCAAGAATCTGATAAAAACTGTAAAGCCCTTCTCCATACACAGTTTCACCAGTTTATATACAATTTTAGGTTGAAAAGACCCTGTGAAACTACCCTGTGGCTCTGAGGAATCTGTGAGGCCTGCAGCTCCCAAGTTCAGTCTCTGCTCTAGCGTACTGAGAAAGTGTACTGAGACGCACGCCTGTAGAGCAGCTCATTACAAAGCAGAGGTCAGCTTGGCATCCTCTCATGCCCTAGAGGATTGTACAGGCTTCAAATGCAAGTGGGATGAAAATGGTTTTGCCTATTAAAAAATCCACTTTTTTTCTTAGAGAGGTCATACATCATTATCAGTCCACATATTTTAAAAGTCCCTAAAGCTTACTTAGTTGATTAAACGCTATTTGTTTTGTTTATGTTTCAACCCCAAATTATTATGTCAAAGACACCCTTTAAAATGTCTTTGATGCATGTTCACTTATGAACATGTGTGTAAGTATGCTTTCCATTAACATCAGACAAATTTGTTGTAACATTTCTAATTGAGGAAATTTACTGTGAATGTAACAAGCCTAGTTTTCCCTTAACATTCAAGTGATTGCTTGTATGGCTAGGAAAGCTCTTAAAGTCCTCCCTTTTCTTGGTTCTTCAGGGTGGCCAAGCCGCCCTGGGCAACTGCTCAGCAACCACAGTGGCTGTTCCCAGCTACACAGCAGTTGAGAAAAATGTCCTGTGTGTGCTGGATTTCCTGGCTTTCTGGGAGGTGAGGGCACAAGTGTCAGCGTCCAGACAGAATGTTAGTGTAAGCCTCAGCTTTCTCCTGGTCCGTGGGCACCTTGCCTCCACTCTGACAGGTAGTCAGAGTGGACCTTCATAAAGACCGCCTTCCTTCCTGCCCTTTGTGACTTGACAAAAAGAATGACCCTCTGAGGCAGGAGTCTTCTTGTCAGCACTACCATGGGCTGGCGGTCTCAAAGGCGTGTACATCCATGACTGTCCCAGACTGAATACCCACTCTGAGGACTGGTGGCAGCTGTGTTCAGGAAGACAGAACAAACAAGCAGTAAATGAACCAACAATTCAAGATAGCATGTATAATTTCCGAATGAGACAAAGTACAGGGTTTAAAATCAACACGTAAGTTCTAGTTACAAAGATTCGGAGAGAAAGCTGAGTGTAGAGTGAAAGAAAGTACTTGCAGTCCCAGTACCCTGGGAGGCTAAGCCAGGAGGATGAAAGTTGAAACCCAGATTGGATAACTTGTGACTTAGTGGGACCTTGTCTCAAAAAAACAACCAAAAGGACTGGAGATACAGCTTAGTGTGAAGTCCCTAGGTTAAATCCGTATTACTAAAGAACAAACCCATGCTAGAGGTTAATTGAAGTCTACTAGGAAATTTGATTAGGAAATTAACAACTTAGCAGTCCAATTTTTAAATACGTAATGAACAAAATTTGCATTTTTGCTTTAAATTTTTTAGGAATATAACAAATATAAAAAGGATAATTTTATTAAATTTTTTAAATACACGAATTGACTGGCTGAAATGATACTTGCCCAAGTGACACCAGGTTATACTGTTACGTGGTTTAGATACACAGTGTGTAGAGACTTGACTGCTAGAGCTGTTAAGGAACAGATTAAGGAGGATGGTCCTGAAGGGTGAGGTAAGTAGATTGAATAGTGGTGCTGTGTTATCTGGATTGGACTTGGATTTAGAACTTCAGTCTCCTGGATCAATACCTGTGCATGTACTTCCAGGAGTATCTCTTTTTGTTGTTTGTTTGTTTGAGACAGGGTCTTACCACGTAAATCAGGCTGACCTCAACCTTCAAACTTGCTGGGTAGCCCAGGTGGCCTCAAATTTGAAATTCTCCTGTGATAATGGGCATTAACTGCTATGCCTAATAGAATGTCATTCTTGAACACTAACCAGATAAGAACAGATCTAAAAAAGCTTGAGTTCTTCATATGAGCAGACTTCCAGGTTTTGTTTTTAACATGTAGTTTACACATAGTGAGCTGCGATCTGATTGCTAAAACTGATGCAGATATTTTCAAATCAAACATTTCTCATTCCAAGCATTATGGATGATGAATTCTCAGCCTTTTTATAGGAGCAAGTTGTAGCAGATTATCCACATTGCTTTTGATTGGTGCTGTTTATCCACAAACAGACTAAGAAACGTTCTTGAAACAAGTATCTCAATTTCAGCAAGACATTTTATAAACTCTAGTATAATTTTTAAACCATTATACAGAAGTGTAGGCCATTATTATGATTACTGTGGTTGATAAGAATGAGGGAAATGTCTCCTGTGGCACATACCTAAAATTGTGTCCTCAGGCTGAAGCAGGAAGATTGCCACAAGTTTGAAGACAGCCTGGACTATATAGTGAGACTCTGTCTCAAAAAAAAAAAAAAAAAGGATGAGGGAAATGTAGGTTAATAATACCATATTAAAAAGACTTCATTTGCCTTTAAATTTCCTAGAAGCCAATACTGTGTGTGACAAGGAATTGTTTTATTTTAGTTTCTCGGTGATGTCATTTAAGATGGGCATTGACCCAGTGATGTATGTGGGGAAGGATAAAGAGGGAGGAACCTCAAAAGATACCTAAGAATATGTTTCCTCATATCGGAGAAGAAACTGAAAATACCATCTTCAAAATATTTTCAGTACTTCCACAAGAAAGAAATAACAGATAAGATGTAAATATGTGTTAGAATGTATGATAGATACTATGAAATAGAAAATATTCAAAGGGAAATGGGGTGTCACAAGGGGAACAAAAAAATATGAAGGTAAAAAAAAAAGCTTATGAATATGAGAAGATTTAGGTGGGTAGGGGAATAGGAAAAAATGAGAATTAAGTCATGTCATATACTGTACAAATTCTCAGTGTTGTGATTGTGATGTGTATATATGCCAATAAAGATGTACATTTTTTTTTTTAAATTGAAGAAAAAAAAATACTAGAGTCATGAGGGATGTGAGGGGAAAAAAGGCATGAGAAGTGGGAAGAGCTGGAAGGTGTGCATGAAGTCTCTGTGCTGGGGACGTGCTGGGGACGCTGACAGGAGGGACTTCTGAAAGGCATCCATCCAGCACGGCCAGACAGTTTAGGGCTTCTTTTGAAATGCTACCAAAAATTCCATGCAGAAATATGTGTAAGAGACAAGGCCAGCAGAGGTTCAGGAGCTTGAAGAAAAGAATTCTGGTTTGGTCTAAATAATGAGATTAAAAATTAGCATATTTAAACCCTTCAGGGGCAAGATAGTTCCTCATTTCTATTGACAAGTATAGTGTTTTTACAGTTTTAAACTGCAAAGAGCATTGTATCATGGGCTACTAAATCAGTCCTCATAGTAGCAGAACACAGTCATGTAACTTGAAAGCCATGTCTCTTATCAGGGGTCTTGCATGAAGTTCTGCCCAGACTCCCCTGAGAACACGCCACCTCCAACACCAACAGCTCCGCCATCCGGATCACAGCACCCAGGGAAGACCATGCCAGGGTCCCTTGGGAATGGAAGTGCTGGGCCAGACAGCACTAAAACCAAGCAAAGGAAAAGAAAAAAGGTCAGTGACCATTCACTGTTTTTCCCAAGAAGTATGGAGAGTCTCATTAAATTATTTTCAGAGATAGGCAAAATGTGCTTTGTTTCTCTCACAGCTTGAATTTTAGAATCCACTAGTTTGTATCTACTTATATATCTAATCATATGTAATGACTTTTTAAAAATTTCTAAATAATATTCTAGATAAAGAAAAATATTGATATTTTCTCATATTTGACTATGAAAATATTCAAGCATTCAGAATCTAACAGAAATAGAGTGAAAACTTAATGTGTACCATCTAGAGTCTGTAATTAATATTTTACTGTTTATTAATGTATACTGTCACTGTCTACTCATCCATTTATCCATCCTGTTCAGTTTTTTTGTTACATTGCAAAGGAAATACATTTTATACGTATGCCCCCTATTATGTATGTATGATTCATAGTTTTTTAAAGATGTTTTATGCCATAAATCACTTGACCCTTAAGTATACCATTTAATGAGTTTTGACAGATATATTAACCATATTTTTTCCCAAGCCCTGTCTAACTACAGGACATAATCATCAGCTCTGAAAGTGCCTTCATGTTTTCTCTTAGTAAATTACTGCCACAATCTGCTGAAAGACAACCATTGTTCTGGATTTTTAAGCATAGATTTGTTTTTTCCATTCTAGAAATTCATATAAAATGAATATGTATTTTTTGTGTGAAATTTCTTTTACTCTGGAGACTGAAATTTTTGTTTTTCAGCGTGCATACAATTCTTTATCATTGACTAACATTCCATCGTAAGGATACACCAGTTTATTCATTCTCCTTTTGGTGGTTAGCAGTGTTTGGGTGTTATGAATACACTGGAATATTTTTGTATAAGTCTTTAAGAACAAATGCCTTCATTTCTTTTAGATGTATAACTAGCAGTGAAATTGCTGAGTCACAGAATTTTGTATGTGTTTGATTTTTAATGAACTAGCAAGACTTTTTTTCCAAAAAGGTCATTTTTTTATAGATCTACCAATGTTTAAGCATTCTAGTTGCTCCTTTATTAATATTTAATATTAATAATAATGTTATAACTGATTATTGGTAACTCATTATAGTTTTTGCATTTTCCTGACTAGTATTGAATGTTTTTGTATGTACAGACTGGGCCATTCGTTATGTATCATCCTCTGAGAGGTTTCTGTTTAGATCCTTTACTCCATTTTGAGAGCAGTTGCTTTTATACATAGGAGCTGTATATAACCTGAGTAACATTTGATACATAAAAAGAAGCTTGTTACATCTTTTCTCTCATCTTACATGTGACCTAATCATTGTCTTAATGGTGTCTTTGATGAACATCAGTTCTGAGTGTCTAATGAAGTCTCATCCAATTTTTTTCTTTTATGATTTTTGCCTTTCTATGTTTTATGTAAGAAGTCTGACTGTTCCCTAGTAATGGTGACACTCTCCTGGGTTTCCTTCTAGAAACTTTATAGCTTGAGTTTTAACATTTAGTTCTAGGCAAATTAATTTTGGTATATTGTACAAGTTGAGGCCAAACTCAGCATGTGTATATGTGTGTGTGTGTATGTGTGATACGTGGATATTGCAGAGCTGCTGTTTGTTATGGATATGCTATGTCTTTTGAATTCCTGTGTAAATTTTGTAGTCAACTTGTTGATCTCTACAAAAAAATAAGGCTCCTGGGATTTTGAAAGGTATTGGATCAGTATGGGATATGAACATCTTAGCAAGATCAAGTGTCGTGATCATAAGCTGTTTTATGAATACTTATGTTTTTATGAGATGTCTTTTCCTCACTTGCAGTGTTGACCATCTAAAATGTTTTATCTGGCTGAGATAGCCATTCCAGCTTTCTTATGATTACTTATTATACAATATAGTTTTATACTTATTATACAATATAGTTTTCTAATCTATTCCTTTAAACATATCTGTTTTGTATTTACAGACAAATGTACATTTAAAGTATATCTGTACAGTAAGCAAGTAATTAGAGTTCTCTTCTTTGTTCTTTGTCTCTCATATTTTATTTGTAGTCTAATTCTGTGACATTTAAGCATCCATTGACGTGGTTGAAAGTGGGTCAGGTAGTTTGCTATTTGTTTTCTCATTCTTTTTCTTCCTCTTTTTCTTTTTTGGGCTAATTGTATGCTTTCTCTAGAAATTTTATGTATTGGTTTCTTTATGATATCTCTTTTCATCATCTTTTGCAATAATTAGCTTAAGGATTAAATTTTATTGATCTTTCTCTATATTCCAGATTTTTTCTTCTGTGAGCTCTAATCTCACCCTGTAATGTTTTATTTCTAACATTTTATTTTACACTTGTAAAATTTCTATTTAATTTGTGTCTTATCTGCTATAATTTTTATTCATTTTACGTATACATTTTCTTTTATGTTCTTATAATAGCTGCTTTAAAATTCTTGTTTTCTGAATTCATTATCTGAATTCTCTTGTCTTCAAACAAGTAGAGGTTGTTTTTGCATGTGTTCTAATTTTCATTAATAGTTTAGACATCATGAGCCAAACATTGTTGACATCCTGGGATTCTGTTATATTTCTCTAAAGAGAGTTGTTAGTGATGATGTGTTTCTTTTATGTTAATCATGGAATTCCTTCTAAATTTATCTCTAAATTTCAGTTTCCCCCTGAATAGTAATGGCGAGATCCCACAGTAATAGTTTGTTTGCTACCACTAGTCAAGGATAATTCCTATTAGTCTATTTAAAATCTTACTAAAATGACAGAGATAATCAAGAGCTGTTTTGTTATTTATATTTTAAGTCTTTTTTTTCGGGCTCAAGTTAGATGGTGTGGTTTTGTAGGAATTTTAAAGTTACTTTTGAGTTTATAATAGGAAAGCATGCACATGGTATAAGAGTGTATTTGAAAGTACAGAAGAGGATACAATGAAAGTAGGTTTCTCTCTCATCTCTCTCCATCCTACCCTTTTCCCCTTCAAGTGGTCAGCACTGGTGTGCCCTTACAGAGACCAGCTGTGCTCATAAGCACATCAGATTCAGTGTTTTGTCTTCCCTAATAGGTGGTTGCCTAGTGCCACCCACCTGGTTATCTTACTTCTTTTTCACATATTATATCTTGGAAGTAGCTACACAGGAGTGGTTATGGTTGCTGTGCTTCCTGTTTGAGTAAACATATGATAATTAATTTAGCCAGACCTTCACTATGAACATTTAGCTCATCAGTCCACATAGTGTTACAGTGGCAGTGAGTATATGTATTTTGCTTCTGTTTCATGTGTCTATCGGGTAAATTCTTTGAGGTAAAATTATTGCACTTTTCTTTATTTTGGTAAGATTTGGCTAGTTTGCTACCCACAGAGCTTGCTATCCATAGAATTATATTCCCTACAAAGAATTAAGAGATTAAAAATTATAGTAACTATCAGAAAAATTGTAGTACATATCAGAATAATAAACAATGGGGCTGGGGATTTAGCTCAGTGGTTCCGGCGCCTGTCTTGCAAGAGAAAGGGCCTGGTTTCGATCCCCGGTAACCACATACAATGCTGGGCGTGGAGACTCACCCCAGCAGCAACCAGTACCACATACCACAGTGCCGGGCGTGGTGGCTCACGCCTGTAATCCCAGCACTCAGGAAGCAGAGGCAGGAGGATTGCTGTGATGTGAATTTGAGGCTGAGCTCAGGGCCAGCCTCAACTACAAAGTGAGACCCTGTCTCAGAAAAACCTTAAAAAAAAAAGAAAAAAGAAAAAAGAAAAAGAAGAAGAAGAATAAACAATGTTAATTAGGTGACTACAAATGAGTTCTGGGCCAGAGTGAGAGTAATATACAGATTGAATTTTTCTTGCTCTTGATTCTCTAAGGTTTATGACCTGGCATCTGGTACCTGTTGCCGTTAAAAGTAGATTAGCTTATTATTTGAAAAACATAGTTTTCATTTTTAATCATTAGTTTAAATAGTCCCTCAATACCATGAATAGCTGTCAGGTAGCAGGTCCTTATCTAAGTGTCTTATATACTTCAACTCATTTATTTTTACAATAATTTATAGAGTAATTATAATTGTTGTCTGAAGTAGAGATGAGGAAACTGAGGCCCAACGTTATCATGCAGCTTTACAGACTTTGTAAGTGACAGAGTTTTTGATCTGGACCCAAGTCATTTGAGAAACCAGGGTTTACAACTAATTTACAAGACTATAATAACCCTACTGAGCATTTTAATGTTTTTAAAAATCATATTACATACATATCTGTCATTTCTTGAGTTGATAGTAGTACTTTAATTGCAAATATTCTTTCTTTATGTCTTGTGTTTGCAAAATTGCTTCTTATGGATGAGATAAAAATACAAAGTTTTTGTGTTTATTTTGTCTCAAGGACATCAAGAAAATTAGGAACCCAGTTGAAATGCTGTTTTATCAAAGTTCCTTCTAAAATAAATAAATACATAGCAATTTTACATTTTTCTTTTAAAATTGATGACCCTCCAGTTATTTGAGAAGTATGCCCAAGAATCTCCCAAGAAACATTTATAATAATAAATGTTTAAGTGTTTTTTTAAAAATAGCTTCCTGTGGTTCTTTGAACGAGATCCCATGACACTTTTCATCTGCACGCAAGTAGCAGTATCCTTCTGTACCTTGACATGCAGGCTCAGGTGAAATATTGTAGGCATAAAAATTACATTTGTTAGGGGTCTGCTCAGAAGGGTCACGTAACAGTCATCTTTGATTTGTTAATGGAACTTTTCTTAGTTGAAGTACATGGCGGCAGCAGCGTGCATCCTTAGGAAAATAGCCTGTTTTATAAAGGTTTATTTTCATATTTCATATGCTGTAGTTCTGTTGCGTGTTTTTGATTTAGTAACAGTCTATGTGTTTTTCTGTCACAGAGCACCGCGGCCTGTGGTGCTGAGGCTCACAGCGATGCCATCCAGCCCTGCCACATCAGAGAGGCCATCCGACGCCACGGCCACAAGATTGGCCCCCTTTCCCCATTCACAGTACGTAATAACAGAGTTATAAAAAGTTATATTTATAATCTGAAAGAATTTTGATTTTCAAGTGGTTAAATGAAGAAGCAGTGGAATTGTTGAAAGCAATTTGCGGTAACTATAATTTTGTTGTATAAAAGTGGCATAATTCTCTTGGGAAATAAGTCAGTCTTTTTGTCTCTTTTTGAGAGGACAATTTTTTTTCTACAAAATATTATTTTCTTTCAATTACATATTAAACTTTGTGCTGGGGCTTATATTTTCTATTTTTCAAAGCTTAAGTTTATAAAACTTTTGTCAAATTATATGTATCCAAATATTGTTAGAGGCGCTTTATATTTTAAAATTGGTTAGATTGGCATTACCACTTCTATCAGACATCCGTCTTCTAAACACACTTTGAGTTGGAAGAAGAAGAAATGATTTCTTTCCTGGCGTTTAACTGGGCTGAACTGCAGACAGGCTTTCACGTCTTTGAATGATTTGAAAGCTTATAATCATGGTTTTATTTTTTTAATGGAGAATTAAAGACTCGAGATTTCAGCAGCAAAAAGAAAGTGTGCATGCAAGGCTGTTTTAATGAAGTGCTTATCAATATATATATATTTCTTTAAAAACACTGTATTTGTGTAACAAGTTGTTCCAAGAGCTCTACTTCTTGGGAATTGGTTTAATATTTCAGAGGGAAGATGTGATTTACATAACTGAAGAACAGTAAAGTTTACTGGGGTTTTTTTTTCCTCCTGCAGTAGGAATTGAATTCAGGGAGTTGGCACTAAGCTACCTCTGTAGCCTGCAGGCCACCCTAACCCTTTTTTCGAGACAGAATCTTGCTGTCACTAAGTTGCTAAGGATGGGCTTAAACTTGCTATCTCCCTGCCTCAGGCTCTCAGAGTGCTGGGGTTAAAGGTGTGTGCCATCACACCTAGCTAAAAAGTACTTGTTTTGATATTAACTTCTGTTATAATTTACTAATATATAACATTTCCTTGCTGTAAAAACTTTTAAATCCTGAGCTGCATAGCTTCTTGAAATGTAAACACATAACTGTTCTCTTTAATCACCACACTGTGCAGTAGCACAGGGCTTCTTGGACCTATTTGCTACATTCATACCATTAATCAGTCTTCCCCTTTCTCTCACCATCAGCTGTCTCCAGCCTGTGGTCACCAACCATCCTACTCTCAGTGTCTGAGAGATTTGTGTTCTTAGGTTCCAGTGCATTCCTTAGTGTGATCACGGAGTGCTTGTGCTTCTGTGCCTGAATTGTTTCACTTAATGAGTCCATGGTTACAAATGACAGGATTCTGTTCTTTTTGTGTTTGAATATTATTCAATTGTCTACCACAGTTTCTTTTTCTGTCCATCAATTGATGGACATCGGTTGTTCGCATTTCTTGATTATTGGAAAGAGTACTGCAGTGAACAGGGACGTATACATGTCTCTTCAACATCCTAGTTTCTTTCCTTTGAATATATGCTCAAGTGGAATTGCTGAATCTGTCGTGTGGCAATTCTGTTTTTAATTTTTTGGGTATCCTCCATACTGTTTTTGATAATAACTATACTACTTTATTATATATTTAAATTTATCTAAAGTATCTATAACTTGGTGCCTCTACTTCCAGTTTCCTGTATTTGAAATTGATTGGGGAATTTAACCAGTAGTTTACATGGAAATATAATTTTAAGATAAACCAGATAGACTTAAACTGTGTTTTTAGTAAGGCATTGTTCTCTCTTCTACATGATCTCTGAAGTAGTTTGGTATTTAATACAGCGTGACAAATTTCAGGAATAGTCTCTTATATAAAGCAGTATGAGTTTTTAACTTAGGGAGTTGTGTGAAATGACAAAAGAAAGCAATGTATAAAGCCATGCTCATGGGAGGGTAAAAGAACAGTACAGACAAGACTGCATGGGCTGGCTGCCCTCACCTGTGATGACACATTTGCGAGAGCCTGTACATCAGAAAATTTCTTTTAAATGAGTGATCACTTTCCTGTTTGTTAGCATTGCTTTAGCTATCATTTTAAATTATTATTGTATTATTGTATCTCAGATCTTTCCATTTTCTATTGTATATCCTTCTTCAAAAGTCTTGGTCATGTTTTATATATCAAACCTTAATACATGACGTGAGGACATTAAGGAAGGTATTTAGTATCTCTAAGAATAAAAGTGTAGCAAATGGTTTAGCTATTTAAAGAGTTTTTCCTTTTCATAGCTTGAAGATTCAATTACCATTAATTTTTTAAAAATATTCTTAGAATGTATTTGTACAGGCTTAGATGCAAAGAGCATTTTAAAATTTTATGATGAAAGCATTTCTATTTTTCTCTGAGAGAAAATAGCCAGAACAGTCAGCCCAGCACACCTTGCCTGTCCTGTGAGAGGCTGTGAGACTGTTCCAATGGGAGCACCCCCATGGTTAGAGTGCCAGCCTCACACTCAATGAGACTTGCTGTAAAGGGCTTTTAAAAAAATCAAATGTGTAATTTGGAAAGCCAGAGAAATGGAACTGTGTTCTCTGAGTGAGGTGACATAATCCCATGTGTAATGCCTACATCTTTTTTTCTCCTGAAAAATTCAAATAGAAAAATGTTAATCCCCTGAACCTTTATATTATCAGGTAACTTTCTACCTGATTCCACTAAAAGAGTGGAATAATAAAATTGTTCATTTAACCATAGTTATTAACCTAAATGACTTTAAATATATCTGTAGAAGCAGGTTGCTTTAGTGTCTATTCAGCTGTTTTAGTTTTTGAGACAGAGCCCTAGAATCTGTAAGCTGCTTTAGAGACCAGTCAATCTCAACCTCAGAGAGGCTTTGTGATGTGGCTGTGCGTAGACTTAGGCCTGGCTTGCTGCTGAGTCTGTGTGTACTGCTTATCCTCTCTGGCCATTTACTTTGGTGTGCATGGATTTATTATGAGTTGCAAAATAGTCTCATATCATTAGGGATATGATATGAGATTATCATTATCTAATCCCTGATTTATTAGGGATAAACTCAGGGATGTTTATAATAGGCTAATAGGAATCAAATATGAAATTCCCTGTAAGAATTCTTCACATTTAACTTTTAAATACAAATCTAACTTTTAAATACAAAAGCATGGCAGCTTGCTTTTACTGGTTTGGTGTGGAATTTCACATTCATGAATAATACTAATGTTAGAGCACAGTTTTTACTGGGAGCACACATTTTGCTGGAAGTAAAAATTTTCTCAATAAATTTTCTGGAAGTATTAAATCTATCATTATAGATTGCAGCACATTTTAATAGCTGTAGTCCACTGATTCTCAAAAATAATAACGTGCTATATTTGCCATATAAAACACCTATAACTGAGTGTTCTCCAGAAAATTATGAAACTTTTAATTGTTTTTAATTTTAAAATAGGGTTGGGGTAGATTTTGTTCCAGAATTTGTTGGGTTAAATTACTAGAAACTTTCTGTAGGTCAAAAACAATTGAATATAGTAATTTTACATGTTCCAACCAATACAGTGTTTAATTTAGAATTACTCAAAGAGAGGCTGTTGAGAATGTGCAAATAAGTAGAAATGCTGGGCAGAAAATGTCTTTGGAATCTGAGACAAATGTTAGGTGATACAGTAATAACTTTTATCCTACTAAAGGGACCTCTTTTTCTGCATTGTTCATATTAGATTCCCATAACAGCACAATGAGCTTAGTGCTGTTATCTGCATTTTATAGATAAGAACTGAAATTTTGAGAAAAATTAAGTAGTAAGTTTAAAGTCACATAGTAACAGCAAACATGAGGTTAATACTTTGGCCTGGTACTGTGGTCTTGAAGAAATTATTTCTTTTGAGACAGGGTCTCACTTTGTAGTTCATGCTGGCCCTGAGCTCAGCCTCCAACTCACATCACAGCAGTCCTCCTGCCTCTGCCTCCCGGGTGCTGGGATTACAGGCATGAGTCACCATGCCCAGCACTGTGGTATGTGGTACTGATTGCTGCTGGTTGTGAGTCTCCACGCCCAGTATGGTATATGGTTGCCGGGGATCAAACCCAGGCCTTTGCGCTTGCAAGACAGGCGCCAGAACCACTGAGCTAAATCCCTGGCCCTTTGAAGAAATTCTTAATAAGGGTAACCATTAAACTTTCTCATTGTGGATTGTCATGTGTTCCTCAGTCTTTATGTGGTCTCATCATGAAAACATGAAATAGCCTTTCCTAAGTTACAGTTTGATTAAAAGACATGATAAATATTTAAATTTTTTTAATTACAGTAAAAGATAACATTGCCGTTAATTGACCTCGAAAATAATTCCCCTTCATTTTAAACATACTTGTTCCATTGATCCTGATATTTTCAGAAGCCCTTCTGGAAATCTTACCTGTGAGTGTTTTGTTTCCTGATCATGGCTGCCTTGATGGCCTGAATTGAGTCAAAGTATTTACTTTTCATGGTCATCTTGACTTTGGGGCAGGGCCAGAAGACCCACAGTGATAGATGTGGTGAATAAGGCAGCTATGTCCGTGTCTTGTTTTTAATCGAAATAGCTAGTCTGTGTCTTTTAATTGGAGAATTCAGGCTCTTTATAGTCAGAGTTACAATTGAAAGACATGTACTAGCTCTTCTAATTTGTCATTTTTCTTTTGGTTGTTTTGAATGAGCTGTATTCCATTCTTTTTTTCTCATTCACCTTACAAATCTGATGGCTTACTGAATTAAATATGGCTGATTATTTCCTAGTTTTCATTTCCTTGTCTGCTCTTCTATTAAGAATTAGTCTGTCTAATGCTGTCATAATAGTATTCATTTTGATACTCTTCTGTGTGTAGGATTCCTTATGTATCTTCTATAATGCTGTTTTAATACCCATGAATTTCTTGAGTTAATGCTCCCATGGAAGAATCAATCCAAAGAATAATTTTGGTGGCTTCACTAGTCTAGGTGGCATTTATTTTCTTTCAGGGTTTGAAGTATATCACTGCATGCCCTTCTGTGTGCTGAGAAGTCTGATGTAATTCTCATCAGTGTACCTTTAAAAATGAATGAGTAATTCCTGAAGCTTTCAATATTCAAAGCTGGCAGGTCATAATACTACATGAAGAGTCTCTTTTCTCTTCATATCTGTTTGGGATTCTCAGTATCTGTTGCACTTGATGTCTTTATCT
This sequence comes from Petromus typicus, assembly GCA_004026965.1. Lineage (NCBI taxonomy): Eukaryota > Metazoa > Chordata > Mammalia > Rodentia > Petromuridae > Petromus > Petromus typicus. The sequence continues at coordinate 11,746 of PVIR01009680.1, read as the reverse complement.
TTCCCAAATTTAGGAACCTGCTGCTATTATTTCATTGAATAGGTGTTCTGTGTCTTCACACACTCCGTTGTATAAACCAATTATGTATAGGTTTAGTCTCTTAATCATGTCCTGTAAGTCTCATATTGCTCTACTAATAATTCCTTTTACTTTCAGTAATGCCTGAATGTGATAATTAATTGGCCTTACTTTCAAGTCCTGATATTATTTCCTCTGCTTGAGCCACTTTATTGTTGAGGCTTCCCACTGAGTTTTTGTTGGGCTTCTTTACCTTTCATTCCAAGATGTCTGCCTGCTGATCAGGATCTCTGTCTTGTTATTGAATTGCTCTTTTATATCTTGATACTGTCTTCCTCCCTTCATTCAGCTGGTTATTTATATCCTCTCTAAAGTCAAAGTTCATTTATGAGATCAGTCTTGAATTCCTTGGTATTTCATCCTTTTTGAACACTTTCATTCCAGTCACTGGTTAGGGGTGGGCTGTTGGACAAGTCATATGCCTTATTTCTTATACTTCGATGTTTCTCTATTGATACTATTTGACTGGAGATATGGGTATGTCTTCCACTTTTCTGTGAAATCTTCTTGTAAGCTTCTGTACTGTGCTTGTGGAGTCACTGTGGACTACTTGGTACTTTTCTCTATGTTCCCTTTCTGCTTCTCTCTGCTTTCCTGTTATTCATTCATTCATTCATTACTTACAGTGTTGAGAATCGAACCAAAGGTCCTGCCCATGGTAAAGATGGATTCTATCACTGAGCTACATCCATACCACCTTCTGGTTTTTTGAGGCCAGAGTCTTAAGTAAGTTGCTCAGACTGGGCTCAAACTTGGCTTGTCCTGCCTCAGCCTTCCAAGTAGATGAGATTATAGGCCTGTGCCATTGTGTCTGGCCCTTCTCCTCTTTTTTCCTGGAGCTCTTCCTCTCCTTCCCTCCTCATATGATAGCTTCTTCTGTTGCCCTAAGCTCACTTGCAGAGTTACAGAAGAATATTCTTGTCCTTTATCCACAAAGAGTCACTTTTAAAATTTTTTCTGTAGGAATAATGAAGGTATTTTGAGGTCAGAGTTATGTGCAACACTTGGAATGTGTCCATCAGTGTCTCTTTCCGTGTTTTAATTACACAGCCTAGCGAAGAGTTTGATTTACACATAAAACAGGTTTTTAAGAATGTTCTAAAAAGAGGCTGACTCAAAAGAGAAATGAAGATCTTATTTAAAAGTTTTCCCACTAACAATACCTAACAAGTGCTTACATTTCTAATTATATAGATTTCTTATCCAGTGTATCTCTTCTGGATTTTCTGAAAATATTTCTGAATGAATCTGAAAACACCATAAGCTACTCAAAGATTTCTCCAAAAAATCATTGTCACCTTTTCTGGCAGACATTTCTGTAAAGTTTCTGGATCAGATTCAGTTTGGTTTGTTTGTCGACTCTACACTTGGGAACTTCATCATTGTGACATTTTTCTGCAATTTTAAGAATAATTTTGTGACTCCTTATTGCCAGATGGAGCTCATATAATCATGTTACATTTTCAGACTTTCTGTTTAACTATTTTTTTTAATCAACACAAAATGGATGAGGAGGAGAGAGAAATCTTGTCTGATTTTATCATTCTGCAACAGTGTCTTATCTTGGAATACCTATGAGTTTCTTTATAAGTAATAAGACAGATCCATTTAGAAAATTTCTGGTTTTATTAAAAAGTTGTTTTGTTTTGTTTTTGTTTTTTTTGTCGTTTATACACAGTGATTATTCAAGCACATTTTGCTTTTTCCTGCCTTTACTTTTATTTTAGGGGTAAAGACCTCAGAATTAAATTGAGGACAGGTCATATGTCCTGTAGTGATGTGACTACTTGCTCAATTTAATATATATAAAAATCCAAATTCTAACATACAACTTGCTAATCAACACAACATATATAAGTACTTCAGGTATAAAACAAGATGACAGAATCTTTGTGTAGCACAAAAATAAATAAGATACCTGTATGATGATGTCTCTAAAGTTATCCCCAAGGAATTGTGTACTTTTTCAGGAACATAATTTGAAAGCAAGAAAATCAGTCATCCTCTAAGAGGAGTATGATTAAAGTAGCAGTAAAAGATGATAGTCCAAATCTGCTATCATCTTTGCTCCAAGTTTGTCTTTCTTCTAAAAAGGTAGTTCAAGAAATTAATGATTTTCTTATTTGTCATAAAAGGCATACAGTATTTTGAGGAATACAGGAAGAATTCAGGTGTGCGTAAAATGAGACAGAAGTAATGGACACCAAAGAAAGTTAGTAAGCAAAATATTCTGTAAGGACTGAGTCTTGAGGTTTACGTGTGTTATTATCATTTCTGGGCCTCTATTGTCTTCTAGGAGAATGGAAATAGGATGGGGAAAATCTCTTGTGTGACCACCCCCCCAATATCTTTCTTCAAAAGAACATACAGAAAAATTCTTTTAATCATAACTTAATGAACGAAGCAAAAGGATTAGGTGGAGGGAACTAAACTGAGCAGAACTGAACTGAGCAGATTTGAAAATTGTGCTTTAAAAATAGCAAGAACTTTCCTTGAAGTCTGTAAATAAAGAAAAAGATTGTAAATACTCAGTTGGATGTATAAATCATGCAGTATATTAAGTTTTTGTTGTCTTAACAAAAGTGGCTATTTAAATTTCTCAATATTTTTATCTCAACTGGGTGAATATTAGAAAATTACAGATTATTTTTATTGAAGTGTGTTCCTTACCACCAGACACATCTAACCTTCATTAGCAAGTTTTGTCTAATGAAACATTTGTGTGTTGTTTCATTGATAGTGTGACAAAAATTCCCTCCAAATGCCCATGAAGAGAGCCTGCTAAACTGGAGGTGGTTTATGTTTTGGTGACTTCTGAAGTAGTGTTACATACTTCAGTCAACAAATACCATAACTGAACTATCACTCAACTTACTGATGTATTTCTAAAGTTAATCCCACCACATAAGTAGAGTGTTATAAATGGGAATTTACACCTTCCAGAATGAAGCTAATACTCTGTCTTTTGTACTCAACAAATATTTAAGGTCCTATACAAGGTTGAAAAAAAATGTGCAGAAAAAAATTATGCCTTATTTTCCTGGCTAATGTTTTAATTATGATTTGATTTAAACCAAATTCCCTAGGCTAGTTGTGCACGGATCAAATACTCACCCCCACATGCCACCTCTGCATGACCCAAGCTGTAAGGGGAGAAAATTCATAGCCCATCTGTCAGTCAGATGTGAGGTGCTGCCCTGGCACCTGGCGAGGCTTTCAGACCTGATTGCAGTGTGTGTGGAGTAGTTCTGCAGCTCTGGAAGTGCTTTTGCCTGATTAGTTGGCAGAAGTCGGGCAAATAGAGCTCAGCACCAGGCTTCTGATCTGCCTAGGCATTCAAGGTGAAGCTGATCGCCCCACCCTGGTACAGGGCCAGCCAGTGAGGCTAGTGCACTATGGCTACAGAACTTCCCAGCCTGCTCTGCAGGTTCCTATCAATTCCAATCTAAATACTTCTAAGACTTTACAGTTTCCAGTAGAGAGGTTAGTACATTTCTGGCTTGGATTTTATTCTGCGTTCCTCATGTAACCCAAACTGCCATTCCCCTACTGAGGACTAATGAGGTAAGAACCTAGTAAGTAAATAGCGTACAGTTGACAGCCCTGGTCCAAGCAGTCCTGAATGGGAACTGAAGTGAGAGTAAAGAGAGGGCCATGCAGGGAAGAGAGCAAGGCTGGGCTTTTCTTTGAAGCCACTGTGCATAAGTTGCTTATGTGGAGGAACTCACTGCAGATTAGTGTTTGATGGCCGGCAGTATTTATCATCCATACAAGCAGGTTGCAGATGGCCCTCACTAAGGAAACAAAGAGACAAGAGCAAGACTTGCAGTGCTATGAGTCAGTCTTTTATCTGCTGCTGCCTAAAAACAGTTCAGAGAATGTGACTTCCTGATAAAATGAGATCAGGACAGCAGTTGATAGCTGAGTAAAAAAGCATTTGTCAGATACACATTTGTGCAGCTGAGCTACACACACATGCAGTAGAAGTGGATTGGGCAGCACCTTGCATAGCTCGGATCCTCATAGTTCCCAGAGCTCCATTTATTAGTTCAGTTAACGTTTGCTAAGCATTGTGAGGATAGGGCATGGACGTGGAGATGTAGAACCAGCCATCTGTGACTAGTGCTGGGAGAAGGGTGATCAGGACAGTCTCAAGGGGCACTAACATTCGAGCTGAAGTTGTAAGACCGAGTTGAGGGGAGTGAACAACAATTTGGAAAAGATAATCAGGCAGGAATAAGATGAAATAGGAGCAAGAGAGATGTCTGAAAGCAGTGTGGGCACGCAGGCAGAGGGGACGTGAAGTGGCTGACACACAATAAGGGACTCGCCAGTTTACTTAGGCTCCTCATGGAGAACAGCAGTTACCAAACTGTGTTCTACCTGGACTGTAAATTATACTACAGGTATTCTTCAAATAATATTTCCTCTAAATAAGAGATTGTTTTCTCATCCCTAAGGATTGAACCCAGAGCCTGAATCCTGAGCCATGTCTCTAGCCCCTTTAAAAATCACTTTATATCTGGAGACAGTTTCACATGGAGTGTGAGCTGGAATCTGTAGCCACCCTGCATTGCCCTCTCAGAGTGCTGGCCTACAGATTGTTTGTTTGTTTTGAGATAGGGTCTCCCTTGTAGTCCAGGCTGGCCCTGAGTTCAGCCTTGAACTCACAGCAATCCTCCTGCCTCTGCCTCCCAAGTGCCGGATTACAGGCATGAGCCACCACGCCCAGCACTGGTTCTGGTTGCTGGTGGGCATGAGACTGCATGCCCGGCATTGTTATATGTGGTTACCCGGGATCAAACCCAGGCCCTTGCACTGGCAAAGGAGGTGCCAGAACCACTGAGCTAAATCCCCAGCCCTACAGATACATTTTGATCTCTGTGACATATATTGGAGCTCACGGGTTTTATTTAGAAATTTTTTTTAAACAACTGATTTGGATATCATGAATATCTAAGTCTTTTGTGTACGTGTGCAGGTGGTTAATATGAGTAGCTTTGTATTAGAGGAAATAAGTACAATGAGGCTGTAGCAAAGAGCTTGTTCTGGGTGATACAGCAGAGCCTGGGCTGCGCAAGAGGCCAGAGAGGCTTTCCTCAGGTATTGGCAAGGAGACCAGAGAGGAAACAGGTATTCGAGAGATTTAACTGTAGAGTAAGAGGCACAAGATTCTTCCTAAGAGAAGAACATACAAGATAACAAGTTTATAATTTGGTCCAGCACATAGAACAGGCAATGAAAATGCTCTCAAGACCAAATTTAGATTTCTCTGGAAGAGCTCACATAGGTTAGAGACTCAAAAAGGAAACTTGTCTCTAATGGATTCCTGGGAGGTGGGTTTCTGTGTATAGATAACCCAAGATTTAAAACTCAAAAGACATCCTAGCTTTCTGTGTGCCTGCTGGGATGAGCCCCACTTGTATTACCATGTTGTTCTGATGAACAAATTGACTTTCTAGGCCATTAATGAATTTGGTCATGCATTCCTGAAAGATGACTGCGTCTAACTAGATTTTGAAATATTTTCATCATTAAAGCTATTCCTACAGTAGCACTGTGCCAGTGTAAGTTCCAAAGCATGATTTTCCTAAATTTGATTAGCAGACTTTGCCTTTGTATGAACTCATTATCTCTACCACTGACCCTCTGCCCCAACTCCTAGAGAGAACCTGTAAGAAAGCACTGACCGAAACATGCACTCACACTATGGATGTCATAGGGCCAAGGGGGTGACATGTTCAGAAACCCATCTCATCGATCTTAGCAACTCTCCTGAATAGACTCGCCTTGTAGTCCATTATTACATATAGTCAGTCCTCTCAACAAGCGTACCGGTCTCTAAGAAGGTTGCTCTAAGTTGTAGACGTCTTGCCCTTCTCTGCTGAGTCCCTCCTTCAGATTTATGAAAGAAAACATTTCTTTCTGTGAAAGGTTTTTGTACACCCGCATCTGGAAGTGTTTATTTCAGTGGCATGTTAGCTATCTGTGGATTTAGTTAGCACCAGACCCCCTTTTGTGTACTTCTGCCTTAAAAATTTTATAAATGATCTTATTGAATTTGTGCCAGTATGCACATGGTTTGGCTGATTGCTGCATATATCCTTTACCTGCCAGTCACCTTTGATTTATGTTCCTTCTGCTGAGCTTTTGCCTTCCAAAACTGGTGCCACTGAACTGTCCTCTAAATCATCTTATTGGTTAAATTACTCCAAGATGAGTTGGTATGTTTTTGGTTGCCTACAGACAGAAGAATTTATATTTTTCTGCCTCTACCCACTTCTAGAAAAGCCACTTACAGAGGAAGATTGGACAAGTTATGTCATCGATCTCTCTGTTCCAAATGAATACCATCTGATACACTGTGCCAAGTCAAGGCTGCAGTGATAAAGAAGTGTTCTTTGGCACGCCCTTCTGCTGTGAACCTTTCTTTTGCAAATAATTCTGTGCCTTGGGTTGAATCAGATAGGGAGATTTTTCAGTTCTCAGAAAGGGGGAAATAAAGTCAAATTAAATAAGTAAACTCTGTCAGAAAGGTAGAAATTTTGTAGGCTTTACTAACTTGTGAGTTTTATGATTTTCCTGGTGAAAGCAGGTGGCTTGGCAGTTACCTAAAGTGATCGCTCTTTATGGTCATGGTTTCAGGGTGTTTCCTATTTCCAAAAAGATCCTGAAGAGCTAATTCCCAGGGCTGACAAAATGCTGCATTACTGGTCATGGAATGTGCCATTTCGCCTGAGGTCACAGGTCAGCACTGTAGCACCGAGTGATCCTCAGTGAGCTGTGAGTTGACCTACAGGGACTGTGCTAATGAGTGAGGACACCAGGTTGTGTTGACAGAGCGTGGTGGTACTGTAGAATTTTTAAGTAGGTTTAGATATTCAGATGTCACACATGTTTCGCAGAGATCTGGTCTCTCTTTGTTGTACATGATGGTAGAGTACTATTTTTAAATGTTCATAATTATAGTTGAAATGGTGTGGAAGACTTTAAAATACTTGGACTGCACAGATCTCAGCATCATAGTTCATGAACTATAGTAAGCAAAGGAGAACTTCTAGGTTGCTTGGCTTTGGTCCCACCAAGCCTGGAGGTATTTATTCCAAAAGACTCCAGAGACTTCATTTATAGTCCAGGAAATTTATGTGGCGCTCCGTGTGCTCTGCCCAGCTGAAAGCTGTCTCGGGAGCCTGTCAGTCATAGCTCGTGGTTAATCGCAGAGCTGACAAGTCTTCCAGAGAGGTAGCACACGGAGAGCTGCTCTTAGGGAATCAGTACCACTGGCCGAAGCACTGTGTTTCCATTAGATGTCACTTTTATTTTAACAACGTAATCTTTCAAATAGATATAATTTACATACGTGTATAAACGTATGCTTGTATTTATAGTCTCATTTAGCAAGAGACTATAAATAAACCAAAATTTTCATTAATATAGTTCTGTGTAAATCACTACTCACATTCTGCCGTCTTTGATAGATCTTCAAGGTCCTTTGAGTCAACTTGCCTGGGCCTCAGTTATATCATTTGTTTAAAAAAAAGCAATTTTTAGTAAATGTTAGCAACAACGCTTTAAAACTTCCATCACATTGTCTTACATGTAGAACATATTTAAAAATGCTAGCGGTGGTTTAAAAAAAAAAAAATTATCCTACTAGAATTCAGAAGTATAGGTTACACCAGAAATTTGCCAGTAGTGCTGTGTGAAACTTACAAAGGGAGGCCAGCCTACATTTGAGTATGAGCTAGAGAACGAGGATTGCTGATGGGCTTTCTTTATGGCCTTCAGAAAGTTACCTAATGTTTCTGTGTCCTTGTTCATATGTGCAGAATAAATAATAACGTGTTGTTCTTGCCAGGGACTCGTGAGGTCCTGGAGATCCATGTACACTGGACTCCTTTCCTGCCCTGCATACTTGCTCTGAGATAGGCAAACAAGCCCATGCAGAGGACCAGTCTCCTCCTGGAGGCACTGTCATTACCAACCACATATGGGCAGGGAAGCGTAGGGGCAGACTGGTTATAGTAAAAAGATGAAAAGCTACAGAAGTTGTGGATTCGAGAGAGTGACTGCCAAAAGCTTTTCGAGGAATGAGCATTGAGAGAAGTTCAAAGTTTTAGACTGGAGGGAAAGAAGGAAAGAGTGCTGTGCATTTGAAACTAGTGTTAATTGTGAGTTTCCAACTTGAGAGTGAGAGAAGATTCTTTACCCTGAAATAGTTCCTACTCCTCCTCTCATTGATTTTTGAATATCTGCTGGTATGGAATCATCCTCCATTAAAATATATTTTTATGCCTGTAAAAATTTAATGTTTGTGTGAAAAATAACAGCACCTCCCTGGTGAACCTAAGGCAGCATGCTAAGCCACCTCAGAAGCAGTATGCATTTTACAGGGAGGTGCTTGGTGGATGGATATATACCAAATATAATGATGAGCCCCAAGCACACTGAGAAAGCTGTGAAGCTTTGCTAGACCCTCACTGGAGCCGATGATTGACCTGTATAGTCGGCATCGAGTTCCACACACTCAAGCCAATAAAGAAGTCTGCCGTTGGTGGTAAGCCATAAGGATTGTCTTCAAATTTTGTTGAAGAGGCTCTTCTATCATTTTGCACAACAGCATTTAGAAAATTAGGTAATAGGTAGAAAACATCCAGTCTTCCCAGCTGTTATTTTTTGCACAACTGATCTTATTTACCTAATTGCCCCAATAGCAATTTTTTATAGATATTCAGGGGAGCAATGTCCAGTTCTGGAGCTGTAGAAGCAGTATCTTCTCTTAGAGTGTTATTCTTTATTATACACTTGATAAGGTGCTACTCATCTGTTTTATGAGCTGTTAAACTGAAAACTTACAGTGAGGACTTAAGTTGATTTCAGTAAGTGTTTTTGAAATCACAGTACCAGATATGAAACTACAATGGACAGTGAGGACAGCACTTAAATTTGCCACTGTCCACTCAGAAACTTTCGTCTGAAAAATTTTCAACACCGGAAATAACCACTGGGAAAACAAGTTTTGAAAAACTCCCAATAGCAGGATGATTTGCGGGATGATTATGTGTCTCATAGACACCGCCTGATTATTCTGATAACAATCCCTTTGTTAGTGGCATGCTCCTGTGCAGTTCTAGTCACACTTTTATGGTACATTTTTATGCTCATTCATCAATTAGGAAAAAAGGTCTAGTCATCTTGTCCTCAGATGTGGGAGAAAAGCTCTCTTCTTGATCTCACACTACTGTGAAACGTGGCAGGTTCCCACACAGACCTGCGTCTGCTGTGGGTGAGGCACCTTCTCTCTCCCCATAAGAACAAATGCCCGCCTTACACCTGGATAGCTGCAAGTAGGTGAGGGGCTCCACACACTGTCGCAGGAGGGCAGGTTATCCAGGAAAGGATACATCAGCGATACTGTGTTTCTTTCCCTGGGAAAAATAGAGAAATCTCAAGATTATAGAGACAGAGAAACTGGTGGGAAGGAATGTGTCCAGCTATATTTTCTCAGAAGGAAGGTGATTCTGCTTCCTCGCTGGCTGAAACAAGATTTGGGAGAAAGGGGCAAAGAAATTCCCACTCTTGTCTGTCATCAGGAAGGCCAGCTCTCTGTGGCGCCGCCTCTCTCTTGAGAGACAGGCAGTGGTTTGCCATTTCTCACTGCCTGGGAAGTCAGGAAGGAGGAAGAAGAAGGTTTGCGGTATAATTTTTTTTTTTTTTTAAGGAAGACAGTGTTTTCCGCTCATGCAGCCATACTTCTGAATTCTCGGCACATGGTTTGTGTGTTAGACAATGGAGAGGAGAACAGGAATAAAACTGAGAAACTGCCCATCTTCTGAGCTTTGTCACCTAGCCCAGTACCATTTTCTCTTACATACAAAGGCTGGAAACAGAAGAAAAACTTGCAGTTTGATTGTGGGGACAGCCAGAGCAACTCATTCCATAGATGTGAGCAACTGCTGATTGTGGAGCGCTTCGGGAGTCAGGGGTGAAGGGAAACATAACAGCTGGGGAGATCGGACCCCATCTTCTGCCCCATCATGTTGCTCATCTCCCACCCCTCCAGCCTTGGGCACTGTCGTGCATCAGAGGTAGCTTTTAAGGAATGGGGAGACAGAATGTCACATATTCTGTGGTGGAATATCACTGGGACGTGAAGGAGCGGCATTGTGATATGTGCTGCAACACAGATGAGCCCTCATGACATTGTGCTGAGTGGGTGAAGCTGGATGGCGTAAAGTGTCTAGAGCAGGCAAATTCAGAGTCAGGAAGGAGACTGGAAATTACCAGGGACTGGAGAGATTATTGCTTAATTGTTAGTTTCTTTTAGTGAGTGAGAGAAAAACTTAGAAAAATAGGTAGTAGCAATGGTTTCACAGTATTGTAAATGTAATTAATGTTACTGAATTGTACCCTTAAAAATGCCAGCTTTTATGTTAAAAATATTTTACCACACCACCCTCCCCAGGAAACTGTTGGGAATGTGACCACACATTGCCGCCCCTCACCCAGCACCTCAGATGGCGAAGGCAGAGCATGAGTTGCAGGGCTTTGAAATAAGGGAAAGGCCGGCGAAGCTCTCAGAGCTGCCTTCCTCTGGGCATGAGCGCAGTGAGTTCTGCTCCACAGGCAGTGCTTCCATGGTGCTGCATGCAGCTACACATAGGGCTTCACGCCAGACCATCCTGTAGCTCTTGAGCCCGGCCACAGACAGGTCTGGATGCAAAGCACAGGAGACGCAGCAGTCATTTCTTTCATATTAGCAACTTGATAGGCACTAACCCTCTTCTCCAACCAAAAAGTATAGTAAGAGTCTGTTATACTTTCTAGCATATAAAAAGGTTCAGCTTTGTTTATGGAATTGAAAACCATAAAAGTATTCATGCAGCTAGCAGAAGAAAAGGTTTACCTGCTCTAGTTGTGCTATCCAGTCTAGAAGTGTGCTTTATGCCTGTGCAACGTGTGCTCTTCTGAATTTGTTAGAATTATGGTCACAACTCTGCCAGTAACAGTGACATTCTTTGGAATGACCTGAAAGTTGTTTATTCTCTGTATCTGCCCAAAGAAAGAACATCTTCATAAATAGATGCCAAATCTGACCACACAGCCACTGTCAAACCCACAGTGAGAATGCCAACCATAAACAGTTAAGATGGCTCAATTTAATTTTGAGAAGACAGATGATGTACAGACTTGAGACAGTAGAATATTCTCAGATAAAGAATAAAACCAAAGTCTTTATAGGAAACCAAAGTCAATTTTGAATTATATTATCAACAGTTAGCCGGTAAGAAATTCATGTTAGCAAAAGCCTACCACAAACATCAGTTATATTTTAAGCATGGCTATTCTCTGGAGTGTTTTGTTTATTTTTTGCTTTAGTTTAAAATAATAGCCTGACATACAGAAGGGCCAAGATTCTGTCCCCAGCACTGGGGGAAACACAAAAGCAAAATCTTAGTAAGATTATTTAGCCAGTGCAGTGGCACACATACCCCTACACCTAGAACTTGAGACGCCGAAGCAGGAAGATAAGTTCTAAACCAGTCTAGATTATATACTAAGACCCTATCTTTAAGAGGGATGGTTATTTTTCTAAATTAAAGAACAATTTGAACAAGGAAATGAAATATCTTCCTACTTAAGAGAAAATTGACATATAGTCTTTTTT
>PVIR01009679.1:16011-52429 GCA_004026965.1 Petromus typicus | reverse complement strand
TGTGACAGAATGAAAAGCCCACTTCTCTGACTTCATGAACATGTGTACATCACATATCCCCTTTCTACAAGGCAATCGTGCTTAGTAGAGAAGATGACCAACTCAACTATTATCCTGGCAGCCCTAGGAGGCAGTACCAGAAACCCAGCGTTAAAGGAAACCAGTTTCTTCCCTAATTCCTTTCCTTGCATTTGCATTAGGTGCTGTGACTGCTCAGTAGAGCTGTCAAAATCCCAGAATAGGGAAAAGGAGAAAGTAGAATTTCAGAAAATAAACAAGTTTAATCTCAAGCAGCAAAGGAAGTACACAGATGGCTTGGGGAGAGAAGAGGCAGAAAATAGATGAGATAGGATGCTGTAGCATCTGGGACAAACAGAAGCCACATTAATAGGGATACAGTAAATGATAGCACAGATCAGCATCTTGGCCGGACCAGTCAGAGGAGATACGTCCTGGCATGGGGAATCACAGTCACCTGGAAGAAAGGAAGGAAGGAAGAATGGAAGGAAGGAAGGAAGGAAATAAGCAGAAGGAAGCTACTGCCTGACTCTGTCTCAGCGGCCACAGCTGCCACTGTGCTGTGCAGGAGCCTAGCAGCATGACAAGGGAATCATGGCTTGCTGGGGCTTCCTATTCGCTGGGGCTGGCAACAACACCATAGGGTAATCTGGCTGGATACATCAGGCCGTCTTTCTCTGCAAGCAGGACTTTAAAAAAAGAATTACTAATCCCACCAGCTTGGGAGAGGTAGTGTGGGAAAAGCAAACATTAACTAATGAACTGCTTCCTCGAAGCAGCCGGTTATTTAGCATGTACCAGTGAAATTTTCTTAAGTGGTTCACTTGTTTGTAATTATCCAAGCAGTTCATACTGTTCTTGCATGTTCGTTTTTCTCCCTTTACATTTACCTCTATGAAAATTATCTCATTTAATTCGGTTATTATTCTGGACACTTAAGGGCTGTGTTTTGGGAAATTTCATATAGTGATTAATTAATGTGGATACATCTGTTATGTATAATCCTTTGTGCCTAAGTGTGATTAGTAGACATAATTCACAGAAATTTAGGCCAACTCACTGCCATTTAATATCGATGACCATTCCCAATTTTACTTGACAAATCTTACTCAAGGATGATGTTTTCTAAATTCATAAATAAATGATACAATCCATTAACTGAAAGTTAAATAATATTTGACCAGTTTAAGAGTGGACACGAAGATCAGTGAGCTTCAAGGGGTATTTTGGCAGTATTTGAAAAGTGTCTGCTTGCTCTTAAAAAGATCTTTATAGGAAAAAATGAAGCCGTCATCTCTTACTGGACAGTTGTATCTGCACTGCTGCCTCAAGCAATGGTAATCAACTGAGCAGAGAAAAGCCAGCATGTCAACACATCACCACTAGCAGAGGGAAGAGCTAGAGGAATCAGAGTCCTCAACTTCACTCCGCTATTGAACTAAAAGTCTGCTGGGCCCACTCCATGTGTGCCAACTGACCTAACTTCCTTTGTTGTCTGAGCTTTTATAAGTTGGTTTTATATTACCCAGAGCCAAAAGCAGCCCCAGAGCTTCCCAACTGGCATATGTAAACCAGAGTCCCACCAGGGGAAATCTGTCACCTGGTGGTTCAGAGACTCCACTTGGAAGAGCCAAAGGTCTCAATTGATGGCCCTGTGCCAACCCCTTTGCCTGTCAAGCTCTGTACACATCTGAAATGCTGAGGAAGTTGATCATGGTGCAAAACCACAGGATGGTAGCTGGCTTCTCTATGGCAAAAGACTCCTAGATATTACCTGGCATCTGGGAAGGGGGAAAGGTTTATGATTTGCCTAAGAAGTTAAAGCACGAAGAGTAGAGACAAGATTTATTTGGAAATCATAAAGATGTATCCCCATATTTCATGGACATCATCCTGGCTTAAGTGATGCCCATCACTTGGTGATGTCCTTGGTAGTGCCCATCAGAGGGTATTTCCTCCACTGTACACGACCTTGCAGGTCTCCTGCACTCTCTACAGCCCTGTAGCTGGTGCTTCTGTTCTAGCACCTCATCGTGTCTGTCCCTGCCCAATGGGCTGATATTGTAGATGATCATTTGTCACCTTTCCTGCAGCTCATCTTTGTTTCCTGAGATCTCATCTGAGATCCAACTTTAGTTCCCTGATAGCTTATAAGGAGAAGATACAATATTATAAGCTGAAGTTCTGGAGGTTTTCAGGAATATTCTTGTTCTTGTTTCCGTCCTTGTTTCCTGGTCCCAATATAGCAATGATCAGGGCACAGTGGAGCTCAGAAAGCCCAAGACAGCTAACCACATGTTCTCCTGTGGTCACTGATGATACCTGGCTTATGAGCTTGTGCGGAGGCTTGGCCTATTCTTGCTCCTCACAGCCTGAGATAGAGGGGCACTCTCAGCACAGAAAGCTCCAATCAGAGCCCAACAAAGATCTGTAAGCCAGAGCTCAGGGCGTGTCCAGAGAAGCTCCATCTAAGGTAGAGCCCAGAGTGAAGTATTGGAGAATTTAACAAGATGACCATAAAACTTCCATCAGCATGCTTGGGCCACTGCGCAGTCCAATGATCCTAAGGAATAAAGGGTTTCCTTGGCTAGACACTAGGACTTACAAATCTAAAGTTATTAACACAGTGTGGGTGTGATGCAAGTGTAGAAGAAGAGACCACTAAGATAAGAGAGATTGGAGTGAGCGAACTGTGGACAAAGGACACTGTGTTTGTCTCTAAAGTAGCCCTACACTGACCCAGGCCAAGGACTATCTCTTTGATAAAGCTCCTTCAAAGGACACAGCATACAGAAAAACAAAGCCACAGTTCAATTACACAAAACAATTCTCAGTAAATTGTTGCTCTAAATATGAAAGTGATTTGGCACTTTCCACTAAAGTTAAATCTATACTCTCAGAATTCACTCCTATCTAGTACACTAGAAAATATCTATGAGAATGCTTAATGTAAGCAGTGTTCTTTGTAATAGCCACAACACGGATATAATTAGAATTTCCACCAACAATAAAATCCACAAATAAAGTGGAAATATTCATATGCAAAGGAATACTATACAGCAACAAGAGTAGAAGAACTATAACTCAACTCACCAATGTGAACTAATCTCATTATTTCTTCACTGCTTTATTCTGTTCTGTTCTTCCAGACACAGGTCACAGAGGGACCTTCCTCAGTGTCCTTCCTCCGGTCACCATCACAATGCTCCTCCTGGGAGCCCAAGTCCACGCTCCACACCTGGCAGCGTCTGTGTGCAGCCCACACCAGCTCCTGTGCTGCCCTCACGTGCACTGCCCAGTGACAGCTCTCCTGGCCCTTCTCCACGAGTGTGCAGAGCATGCTTGCACCATCATACTTTGCACAGTTTGCCCTCTCTGCCTGGAGGTTCCCTTCCCCAGTGATCATACAGCTAGCTGTCTGCCTTCTGTAGTCTCCAGCAAGATGAGACATGACGTGATCGCTCTGTAGCGAACAGCACCCCATCCCTACACTCTTTATGTTCCCTCCCAGTTTCTTCTGTTCATCACAGCTGCTTATGGATCAATGTGATTTACTCATTTTGAAAATCATCACCACCCTGCCCTAGAGTAAATCTCCAGGAGAATGAGAATTTGCTCTCTTGAGTTCATTATTTTACAGGCAACATCCAGGGCATTTCCTGGCATCTCCCAAAGAACCCTCAATGTGGACTGATGCTTTCCGCATTTGGTGGGAGTTTGCTTCCCAGTGAGTCTCACTGGTCAGCTCCTCTCTCTCTCCAAAACTGTTGTTGACTTTTCTCTTAAATCATGAGTTTCCACCGAAAAGACTCCTTCGGCCCTGCCTGAGCTTATGTAGCAGCCAGCTTTGTGGCAGCCAGCTCTCTAGCAGCCAGCTTTGTGGAGTGGGGCTGAGAAGGCAGATGATACATAACAGCTGCACTCCTCTCTCCAAAAAGTCCAACTCCATCCCAGGGCAGAACACAGCCCTGCTTCCGGCACCACGGTGAGTCGGCCACACAGAATGTCTGAGCAGCCACATGTCAATACTCTGTCACCAAGAAAGTGGGGTCCATACCCGTCACAGACACTGCTCCCCTTGACAAGTTTTCAGGATTGAGATCCTCAAGAGGGAGGGACTTAGGAGGAGTGGCAGGACATTTAGCTGGGAAATGCATCTGTAAAGAGAAGGAATGTGAGGCCTCTACACTGAGACACCTACCACTTGCTTATCTTTCCCATCCCTTTTCTCTCCAGGCAGACATAAGATGGAAGAACAGCAAGCACGCACGCATGAGGCAGCCTCACTGCCGTTCTCACACACAGGAAGCCAACCTCTATACTAGGTGTTTTGTGTGCAGAAAGCAAACTTTTGGTATTTAGAACCTTTAAAAGTATCAAGGAATCTCCGGTTGCTGTTACGGCAGCATGAACCATCTGATACTGACTGCTTTCCACCAGCCATCTCATTGCTGCCTCAGCTGTGCCTGGCATCTCTCCTGCCTCATGTTTCTCTGTGCAGCCTCCGCCGATAGCTGGCATCAGATGGGACCATTTCACAGCTGCACAGGCTACAGAGAACTCAGGGGAGTTTTGCGTGCTTAGCACAAACCATAAACTGATCCTCTGGTTCTGTCCTTCCATCCCAACCCCTGCAAAGACATCTAGTGACTCCACTTCCTGAGCCTTTTCAGAACCCGAAGACACAAATCAGCTTGCTTCCTCCCTGTCGCAACCCGCATACTCAGTTTCCACCACAGTGAGTAGAAATATGAGCTGCCTACCACAAAATGACACGCTTTTCATCCCTCTAAAATTGGCCTCTCCATTTCCTGCCTTTCCATTTCCTGCGTGTGAGCTGAGTCTTTTTTCTTCCTTTCCATTAACGTCAATTAATGTCATCTAATTTTAATAGTGTTTCAGGAGGAATAGTAATAAGCAATAAATATTTGTTGAATATTTATCATAACCATTGTTAATAACAGCAAAACTTTTTTAGGTTTGCATAGCTCTTTTCTTCCAAGAAGTTCAAAGTATATTTAAAAGTTTCAACTCAAAGAACAAAAGGAAAATGTCATTCTTAGCAATTTTAAAACTAGACATAGTGACCTCCTGTGCAATCTGACAAACTCTGTAAATTCTGGGACCTAATCTAAGTTTCATAGCTTATAATCTTCTGATTTTATCCTGGCAGAATCACCTTTAGCACTGGAACGTATGTCCCAATTTTCTCCCTTTAATAAAATTCTATCTACATAACACAGAGAAGAATAGTTGAGCCCTCAGAGTAATGTAATGAGTAATTATAAACCCTCAGTGTAATTTTGCCAGTGCTTTTCAGGATCTCAAATAGTCATTTCATCAATTTGACTAACATCATGTACACAGTTTGGTTGATCATTTCATAAATGAATTTTAATATATTTCACAAAATGAAAAAAATGCAGAACCCTGCCCTGAAGAGAGACATTTGGAGCTTGGAAAATGCTGAGGGTCCCGATCTTGCAACTCTACTCTTTGGTTGAAGAGAAGGGGTTGGGAGGGGGATGGATTCAGTGGCTTTCTCCATTTCTCTCCTGTTCCCCTCTTCAGTACTCTCTTGCACATATCATAAAGAAAGCCGAGGGCAGGGCAGGTACTGTGTATCTGCCATGAGAAATAACAGTAAAAGCCACACTCACTGTCCCTCAGTCCTGCCTACGATGAGAACACAGCGGTGCTTCCTGAACCATGAGTCAACCAGCCAGAATGTCTGAGCAGCACGTGTCCATACCCCATCATCAAGAAGGTGGGGTCCATACCCGTCACAGACACTGCTCCCCTTGACAAGTTTTCAAGATCCTCAAGGGGGAGAAATTTAGGAGGAAAGAAAGCTGAGGTGAACAGACATGTAGATAACTAGGTCTCTGGGTTGCAAGTGAGAGACACTGAATTGTTTCACCTTAAACAAAAAAGGGAATTTTTCAAAGGAAGTGTCTTCCCCACATCCCAGCTAGAACTGGGGACATGGAAGCCACGGAAGTAGGCCCAGAGCCAGTGAGTACCTCTGCCCAGGCCATCCCCTCTGTGTGGCTTTACTCTGTGTAGCATCACTTTTTCCCAAGATAAAGCAGCATAAAAGCCGTTCATGCTTAGCTTCACATCTGAGAGCCTGGGTTTCCCCAGGCCATGATGAGGATGGAAACTCTTTGGTCCACTAAATCACTGTGTTTATGCTGCCTAACAGGGGGCTGCTGTAACCATGGGAGCCCCGAAGGTGGAAGAGGGTCTAGGGGAAGGGGTGCAATGTTCCTCATAGCCTGACTCCATCCCAAGAGTGCTCACTAGGAAATCTTGTAGCCAGGGGAGGCTGCAGGCACTTCTGACTGCCCATGTACCCAGAGGCAAGCCACAGTGGGACAGTTAGTGCAAGGAGACTGTAGGCCAGATGTGGCAGCGATGTGCTCACAGCCCCCGATCCTGAGGGCTAGGGGCTGTGAGCAAGAAAACAGCAAGAGGAAAGCAGTGCTGGGCAGGGCTCCAAGCAGGTCCTTGGTGGGACTCTGAAAATCGCAAGACGCATGAGCAGCTCAGGCAGCGTCCATTTGGTGGTCTAGACCTAGAAGCAACCGACTTCGTCTCCAGTCATCACCCTGCCCTGGTCCTGGGGAGGCTGCTGGTCAGCTGTGAGTGGGTGTGGGCAGAGACAGCCTGAGTCCTCGTGAAGGGGACATGTGGTATTCACAGGCTCTGGCATCGTGGGGAGCGAGCTCACTGCTTGTAAAGGTTTGATGGACAAGCAAGGAGCCGTTCCTCAAATGCTTCCTGGACACTGTTTGATGCGCTGTAATTTGTTACCTGGGAAACCAAGCAACCACACAGAAACAATAAGGGCCAAATGTCAGAAATAAGAGTTTCATTCCTAAGTGGAAAATTATATTAAAATGCTGTGACTTTCTGAAAAAGGTTCAGACGAAGGGAGTGACAGGAAGGGTGATTTCTTTTTCCACACAGAGACTGAATATGTCTTATTTACAATTTCCCAGGAAAGATCACTGAATGTGGCATGTCCTTGCCATTCCTGAGGCACGAGGCAGAGTGAAGGACGATGTCTCATCTGACAGAGAAGCTCCTCGTCCAGGAGCCAGGAAAACCTTTTCCACGGCAGGCTCCTGGCCTGTCACTCCCCTGCCAGAAGCAGCGGGCTCTGCAGCATCAGCGGATGGGGGAGGCGTCCGAGAGCCCCTCCCTCCAGCTGCCTGGTGTGAAGTGTAAGACTGGTCGAAGTACTGATCTGTAGTCAGCCAGAGCACGCTGAGGAACAGGGCGGCCAGGACAGACGAGGAAAGTGCACAGCATCGTGGATGGCTGGGCTCCCCAAGACGGGGAAGAAGAGGGAGGTAGGGGCTCCACAGTGGCAATGTCCTGCATGCCTCTGCCACCCGCATCCTCCCAGGTGTTGACTAGACAACTGCTGAGCCCAAGGCAAGGTCTGGAGACACAGAATCAACATAAACCCCACTGTACACTTACCGTATATAGGCGGCTTTTGTTCAGTCAGCTGAAGGTCTCTTAAGAGCATTGACTACCCTCCACAGACAGCAGTCTCCTTTGGGGCTGCACCTTGGCTCTTCGTGATCTCCAGCCTGCCAGCAAGGCCTCCAGAGCTCCGGGACAGCCACAGCCATCCCTGCACACACCCTTTCCCTGCTGTGTGCACACAGCCTGCTGAGCTGCTCGCTCGGAGGACCTGATTAACACCAACTCTCACCCCAAGTGACGCTGGTGGCTTGGGCCAGTGCTTAGCAAGGAGTCAATGAGAAACAGATGCTGGGCGAGTCACAAGATACTCTGAGAGAAAGAAAAAGGGTACGGATGACTCCAGAGCTTTGTAAAATTTCTACAGAATGGCGATATGAGGAAGCTATAGAAAACAGAGTGAATCCTACTAAAAACAAAAACAAACAGGGCCAGGGGTTTAGCTCAGTGGTTCTAGCGCCTGCCTCACAAGTGCAAGGTCCCAAGGTTCATCCCCTTACGGAAAAAAGCAAAAATCACAAACACACACACAAACTAAGTAACATACTTATCGCTACACGACTTAAGTTTGAGCACTCTGGGTGGCTGAGGCAGGAGGAAAGCAAGACGGAACACAGCCCAGATAATTTAGGTGCTTAGTAGTCATCCCATCTCCAAAAGCAAATAAACAACTAAAACATCTCAGGAATGTAGTTCAGGGCAAAGACTCTCGGTCCACTCCCTAGTACTGCAAACAACACCAACAAAAACATACACACAGTCAGCCTCCAGATCAGCAGGTTCTGCGGCCCAGATTCAACCAAGTTCTGATTGAAAATAATTGAAAAAAATTGCATCTGTAATGAAAATACGCAGAATTTTTCTTATCATTTTTCTGTAACCAACACTATCCAACACATATATACAGAGTATTTGCACTGTATTCTTGTACACGTAAGTACTGCGGAGATGATTTAAGGTACACAGAGGACATAAGTGCATGTTCCAGGCAAATACTATGACATTTTACACAAAGGAACTAGGTATCTCAGGATGTTCATTAACAGTCTTGGAACCATTCCCCATAGTCCCCAAGTGCTAATGACACAGGAAGAGAGAGACCCTTAAACAACTCTGCAAAGTATCTACTACTAAAGTGGACAAAAATATTTTGAACTTATAATAAAATAACTCTGACACTCTACAGAAAATCACAAAACATGATGAAAAAATGAAACAAGTATAAATATTCAATATTCTAAAAATATAAGTTCTCAATAAAATAATATATAGATTCAGTAATTCCAATTAAAAGAACAATTGCATTGAGTCTGTACTAATTTCCTAGGGCCACTGTGCTAAAGCACCGCAAAGTAGGTGACAAAAACCAATAAAGCTCCACTAGCAGAGAACTGGGAAAACTCAGTTTCCGCGGCGGTATGTGGGGGCAGTGCAGTCCCACGCGGGAGCTAGAGCTGCCGCTCGGGGTGGATTCTCACACACAGGGCCCCTGAGGGTGGCCCCAAGCAGCAGGTTCTAGCAGTGTGTGCCGGGGTTATGCAGGCAGCAGACACTGAAGACCACACTCAACTTTCATCACACCCCCCTGATGTTCTGAACCAAGGCGCGGGGCTCCCAGCGTGAGCCAAGAGCAGTTACCTGGGGCTGTCACAAGAGTAGCTTTTTAGATAGTGTAGTTTTAGTGGTGGCATCAAAACTATCATCATCTGTATGGGGTGCTTCTGGCCATTTGAGCTAATGAAGCCATCTCTCAGTGTCCAGGGGGATTGCAGGGCAAATAACTTCCACAGGGCCAGTGTTTCACCAAATCAGGAGGTTTCAATCTAGCAGAAATTCAAATAATTCTCAATGGCTTTGAAACTCATTTGCCTGATTAAAAGACATTTGCAGTGTTGCACTTATAAGAAAGGCAAAAACAGCATTCACTTCTTCATGATTTCAGCTATAAAGTTGTGTGACTGAAAACATCCATTTAATTTTTTTATCAACTACTTGTACATTTCTTACCAATACTGACTATCAAAAATACAAAAATGAAAACCCCACTATTTTAAAAGTCTTCTTAGAAACGTCTGCTTCCTGCCATAATGGAGTAACTGGCAATGAATAAGCCCTCCTGCTACAAACACTGACAGCACTGAAGAGAATAAACAAGACAAGTCTTCAGGCAGCACAGGCAGGAATGCAGAGAGCAGGGAGGTTCACACATGATTCTAGGGTCACCTTAGCTTGTGGCTGGGGCACATTCCAGAGGAAGACGGAGCCCAAGCGGGCACAGCAGTCCTACCACACTTGGAGGTGGACACCACAGTCCACAGGCGTTTTCAGGAAGCACATGCAGCAGACAGAGGTGCAC
The DNA here is from genome assembly GCA_004026965.1 of Petromus typicus. NCBI lineage: Eukaryota > Metazoa > Chordata > Mammalia > Rodentia > Petromuridae > Petromus > Petromus typicus. The sequence goes on along the minus strand of PVIR01009679.1, from coordinate 42,558 downwards.
AGAGCAGCCCCAGAAACCTTCGCAGGCACCAGAATTACTTGGCCAAACATGAAGCTGCACACAGGCAGGGAGAGACCCTGCAAGGGCTAACCAAAAACAGCTGCTGAAAAGATGTGGGCTGACCAGATCTGAGAAGACATTCAATGATACAGGTGCCCCAGCCACGCAGAAGCGTCCCTGAGGCCCCAGGCACAGGCAGCCAGCGCCGGAGCCCTCACCTTCACTGAGACTCCCCCTGAGCCCCAGAAAAAGGAGGTCTGGGCACCACCAATGGGCAAAATGCAGCAGAGTGGTTAGATCTGGCCGGCTGGCCCGCTGTTGCACACACTGTTAGCGAAAAATGAATTTTGCATTTTAGTGCAGAAATGTCTGCAACAGAGCCCCCGCACCCACACAGCTCGTTATTTACAGTAAGTTTGCCAGCCTCTGCTCTGAGCCCATCATAATCAATCTTCAAAACAAACTCAGTGCTGGCAGTCATCAGGGTGACAGATGTCGCCGCCAGAGAGCCCAGTGAAGACGACTGTGGATATGAACCTTCGGAGAACAAACCACGTCCAACAGCACAGGCCACAAAAGCAAAACTTGACAAACGGGCTTACATCAAACTAAAAGCTTCTGCACACAAGAAAAGAAACATATCAGCAGAGTAAAGAGACACCCTATGCGAGAGGGGCCGGTCTGCAAACTAATCACCTGCAACAGGATTAACCTCAGTGTGCACAGGGGACTCAAACAACTTGACAGCAAAATGGCAACAATCTGATTTTAAGATGAGCTAATTTTCTAGCAATGCTCTTTTAAAAGGCTGATCTCACAGAAGCAGACAGTAAAACAGCGGTTGCTGGAGACTGAGCATAGTGAGGGGGAAGGGAAGGAAACTGGACAGAGTATTGTTAACAGGCACAAGGGCACAGGTGGATAGGAGGAATCATTTCTAACCATTTCTCCTACAGTGCAGGTGGGGGACCATGGCTGGCAGCATCTAACTGTGCATTGCAAAAGCTAATACAGAGAAATTAAAATGTTTCCAACACAAAGAAATGGAAAATGTTTGAGGCCATGGAGATGTCAATTACCCTGATCTGATGATTACAGATTGTATGCACGTATTAAAATATCACACTATGCCACCTAAACATATACAATTATTGTGTCAGTTAAAATAATATATTGAAAACACAAAACATACAAAAATGGTTGTCATTTGGATTAAAAAAGATAATGGAACATTTATTAAAAGGTAAGACAAATATTTTGTCACATAAATGTTAGCTTTTCTTCTCTTTAATATGGTTTTCTAAAAAGTTTGAAATAATAATGTCCTAGCATCTCCTACAAAATCATATTTTATATAAAGTCAGAAAACAAAACAAAAATGTAAGTATAAGTTACAAAAAATGAATTAGGCTTCATCTTTTAATTTTAAATACTGTATCAGCATCACTATGTTGTTTATGAGCTTCTCAGCTGTAAATTTAGCAAAATAATATCTAATCAAAGGAAGACATTTAACACAAAAATAACTCAAAACCACTAAGCTAGGCCATCAAAACAAATTAAAAATATCAAGTTAATGCATCACAAACGAACTTGCAGTCTTATTGGCTGGCCATGGTGTTGTGCCACTTCCTGCACACCTTGCAGTTTCCAATCGGGTCTTGCAGTTTTGTCCTACTTTGTAGCCACCTTACCTCATGGCTTTGATCAATAAAACAGCTTTGAAAAGCAGGGTAGGCATCCACTCCCCTTTCCAGTTCCCCTTCTGTGGCTCTTCGTCTTTCTCAATAAATTCTTGCTATTCTTTTAAAAAAATGGGACCTCCAACCCTAGTTTTTTGAGGAATCTCCACATGGATCTCCACAGAGGTTGTACGAGTCTACACTCCCACCAACAGTGGAGAAGGGTTCCTTCTTCTCCACAGCCTTGCCAACAATTGTTGCTGGCTAATTCTGAAATAGCAGCCATTCTTTGTGGAGTGAGATGAAATCTCAGTGTTTTTTTCATCTGCATCTCTCAAATGATCGGAGATGTTGAGCATTTCTTCATATACTTCTTAACTACTCTTACTTCTTCCTCTGAAAAGTATCTGTTCACTTCACATGACCATTTTTGAATTGGGTCTTTAAAGTTGGGTGGTCTGATTTTTTAAAGCTCTTTATATATTCTAGATAGTAGCCCTTCGTCTGAGAAACAGCTGGTAAAGCTTCTTTCCCATATTGTTGGTTGCCTTTTCTCTCTGTTGGTGGTTTCCTTTGCTGTGCAGAAGTTTTTTAATAGAATGAGATCCCACTTGTTGATTTCTTCTGCAAATTCTCATGCTACAGAAGTTTTGTTGATGAAGTCTTTCCCTAAGCCAATGTCAGGAGTTTTATCTACCATGTTTTGCAGCAGGGTTAGTGTGTCTGTTTTAATATTTAGGTCTTTAATCCACTTTGGTTTTAGCTTGGTACACAGTGAAACAGGTAGGTCTAACTTTAGTCTTTGGTAAGTTAAAGCCCAGTTTTTCCAGCATCATTTGTTAAAGAGGCTATTTTTCCTCCACTGAGGATTTTTGGCTCCTTTGTTAAAAATGATAAGATTGAGTCATTCATACTCAAATGGATGTACCTTCAAGATATCCTCATAAGTGAAATAAATAGGTCACAGATGTGTAAATATCATTATCTTTTCTCTGGTATGAGAAAAGGAAGATATAAATGAGTATATATATATATATATAGTTGATATTGTGAAATAGGAAATATTTAAAAGAAAAGAGGGTGAATGGGTAAATAGCAAGGGGAAAAAGAATGTGAAAGTAATAAAAAAAGGAACAAAGGTTATGTATATGGGGGGGTTGCAGGGTGGGTGGGGGAAGGGGAAAAATGAGAATCAAGTCGTGTCATATTTTGATACAAACTCTCAATGTTGAATGTCAGGATGATGCGCATCCATAATGTACCAATAAAGATTTGAATTAAAAAATGAACGGATTGCAGGAACAAAATTCAACATTTTGAAGGAAGAAAAGAACAAGCCTTAAAATTCTTGGTGCAGGCACCATGTTTGGCACATTACCAAAATTTTATAGATAAATTCACAAGAGGGCACATTTCAGAACACCAAATGAGCAAAGGCACGTTAACAAAAGACACACGAGAAGCCTGCACTGGCCAAAATAAAGACAGTAGGCACACCAAAGAGGATAATAATTGCAGAAGAATAAAACACATTTTATATATATATAAATATATATATATCAGCCTATGAGGTAATGAATGACCTCAGCAAAAAACTAAATAACCACTTCTACAGAATGCTCCAGAATCAATTTATCCAAATGTTGAATAAATAATAAGAAATAAGCAAAGTAAATAAACAGTATCACTTCTATATGAAAGAGGAAAACTAATAAGTGATGAAGTTTAAGAATTTACATTATCATCATCTAGCAAGTGCCAATGCATTAAAGAATCCAGGCATTGCACACTAAAAGTTGCTAACATCACAGAAAGAGAGATGACCAGAGTAGACACAACCCCTTATGAATGAGCAAAGCAAAGAGAAGGAACTGGAGCTGGTCAGGTTTCTAAATCCTACTGCTTACTACAGATGAGCACAGGACAGGGGAACATTCTCACTGGCACCAAGAGCAGAATAAGTGACTACTGGTCAAGTGCCTAGAGTTCTTCAATAGATAGACTCTAAGTAAAAAGGGAAGATGCAGGTTAAAAGGAACAAAAAAACTTTAAAGAAGAAACAAGATTAAACCATAATGTTTGAGGTGTACTTTTAGTAATGAAACAATAATTAAGCAGCAGAAGGTACCTGGATCTAAAACATGTGGAATATTTACAAAAGTTGACCACATTTCAGGCAAAAGCAAGACCTACCAACAGTGAAGCATTGAAATAGAAAGTGTATGGGCTCTAGCAAAAGTATGGTTAAACTAGAACTATAAAAATAGTAGAAAACCTATGCTTGGAAATTAAATATTATGCTTCCAAATAATCAATGAGCCAAAAAAGAAATCACAGTCAATAATAGAAAATAATTTAAATGGACTGATCACATCAAAACCAATGAGATACAAAGAATAGTATTTAGAAGAAATTCATATGATTGAGAACATTAATCAGAAGAGAAGCAAAGCTATAAATTAATAACCTAAGCATTCATTTCAAAAATTTAGAAAAAGAACTGCAAATTAAATCTCCAGAAGAGAGATGCAAGAAATAATTGAGCTAAGAACATAAAGTAAGAGAATAAAATCCCAACGTACAATAAAAAGGATGAGTAAAAGCAAAGGATAATTGCTAACTAGCAAAAATGAATGGTATGTATCTAGAGGTCCACTCAAACCTCATGAATTTCTCTAGGTAAGGCTCAGAGCTGGCTGGATCTAGAGTGTGTGATACAGGGATTAAGGGCATTGAGTGCTAAATTAGTGTTTGAATTGATTGGTTTAGCAGTTCTGGATGTGGAAAATCGGAAGTACCTCCCTGGGTGTGGGTGGCATCGCTAAAAAGGCTCAAAGCCCGGATGGGATAAAAGGGGAAAAGGGAGGCTTGTTTTGCTGCTCACTGCTTCTCTGCCATGGACTGTTTCTCCTCTGCAACAACTCTGCCATGCGACCCTGCCATAGAGACAGCCAGCTAGGGACTGAAGCTTCTACAGACTGCGAGCTGAAATGAACCTCTCCTCTTTTAACTTAGGAAGTTAAAAGGGTGGGTGGTTTTGTCTCAGCAATGACAAAAGTTACTAAGACTGTCAGTTTGTGGTACTGATGAACATGTAACAAAGGCAGAGAAAACTAACCATCAGAAGTGGAAGGAGACACTACTTAAGCTCTTAAAGTAAGATAATGAGAAGACATTATCAACAGTTTTGGGGAATATATTTGAAAATTTATATAACATGGAGGATTTCTTAGAGAAACAGAACCTAATGGAATGAACACAAAGTGAAACATGGAATTTAAATATATTTTAACTATTGAAGAAACTGAATCCATAATTAAACACCTTCCTCAGCCCAGATAACTTCAGGAGTGAATTTTATTGTACATTTAGGAAGAAGTATATTACCAGCCTTACATGAACCCTTCCAGAGCACAGAAAAAGACTATTCCGTATCTTGTTTTATAGAGGAAATATAAACTCTGACAAATTCTTATAATACAGGAAAACTGCAGGATCATCTCTCTTGTGAACATAGATGCAAAAATGCTACACAAAACTTCAACAACTGCGACATAAAGTGAAAAAAGAAAAAGAACAAAAAAGAGCAGCAGTATCATGGAAGTTAATTAGATATGTATGAAAAAGACAAAACATGAAGACCCCCTAGGTTTGGAGCCATTATGTTTACACACAACAGATGAAGATATATGTCATAGTCAATACATGTTATAGTCATTACAGAGACAGATGATTAATTGTGTTTAATGGAATGTCCATGATTTTTAAAAAAATAGCACCCTTGGAGCAGGTATTTTTTAGCTACTAAAGGTTTAGTATCCCTAATTAAAAAATTTGAAATCCAAAGTATTCCCAAAGTCAAAACCCTTCCGCACTGACGCGATGCTGCAAGTGGAAAATTCCATGCCCAACCTGTAAGATGGGTCTCAGTCAAAACGCAGGCACAATGAAAATATCTATAATTACTCCAGACTAGGTATATAATGATAATGAGACATACATGAATTTCATGTCCACACTTGGATCTCGTCCCTAAGAAATCTCATTATGTATATGCTGCTGCTCCCAAGCATTTTAGCTGAGGAATACTTATGCTGTACTTACTGCTACATAAAGTCCTGCAGCTCAGCCACTCAAAACCATGTCCCTTGCTCCTGAGACCTGTGCACCAGGGTTCTCAGGACACAGTGAGATGGTTAATCTTCTTTGTGATGTCTGGGGCCCTCGTGGGAGGACTCTGGTCAAGGTGAGCTGCCACCTCTTCAGTGTCACCTCTCACACTTTCCATCTGGCTTATGTGGCTGCAGCCACACTGGCTTCTTGACTGTTCCTTTGACTCACCAGGTAGCTCAGGCCTCCTGGACTAGCTCTGACTTCTGTCCGAAGCCCTCTGAGCCCACGTGGCTTAGATGCTCACCTTTTCCAACCTGCCTCTCAGTGAGGCTTTCATTGACCACTCAGAAAATAGAAAGTCCACCCAGTGGCTTCTCTAATACCTTCTCTATCTTTATTGATCGCCTTCTAATACATCCTATACTTAAATTATTGGGCTCAACTTTTACCCTATTCATCCCCTGACCAGAACACAAACTACATGAGTTCAGTTCTGTTTTGTCTGATAAATTCACTGCAGAACCTCCACACTCTAGCCCAGTGATGGCAAACCTTTCAGAGCTTGCAGTGACCCAAACAGCCTGCTGTGCCACATGTACCAGAGGTTCCCACCGCTAGTCTGACCTGTCTTCTGCTATGTAAAGAAGGTCGTCAGGCACTGTTGACCAAGTCTGTGGGTGGGTGAGTGAATGGACGCACGGGCACAACATCCAATCATAGGGAGTTATTCACTCAAGAGAGCTGAGACAAGACAGAGCTGTCCCTGCACATGTGTATGTCCTGCTGCACACACAGAGCCAAGCAGCCTCAAAACAGTATCTGGAGACATAGAGTCAGACACAGAACTTCAGCACAAAACTTTTAAACTTTAAGCATTTTCTATCAACTATTAGACTGTAAATTGCAGTAAAATTACATAAAAGCCAGCATGTAGGGAGCAAAGTGCTCTGATTATTTGAAATATTTGTTTCTGAAAATCTTAAAGAAATAAGTAGGAGTATTTCTGTCTTAGCAGACAGAAAAAACAGAAGGTCATCTAATTTTTATTTGATAAATGAAGATTTCCCTGTTTTTAAGTCAGTTTCTAACGAACTAAATGAATTCTGTAAAAAACAATTATCTTTTTCTGACAATTACTTATTATTTTAGTAGCATAAAGTATAAAGAAAAACTCCTTTCAATAGCCCATAATCTTATCATGAAAAAAAATCTGTTGATATGTAAAATGAAAGTATGAGTGACATAATTAAAAAATTCAAACTGTGTAGAAAAATGCTAAATGCATTCCAGCCCTCCCTAACACTTCCACTGTGAATAGTATCTTTGGCTCTTTCCACAAAAGACTGATGATTGTGGAGCTGCACATATTTATAAGGAAATTATTTTAAAATGGAAATGAAAACTGCATGCTAAAGACTGTTTTGTGCTTTGCTGCTTTCTTATAATAAATCATGGTAACTGTTCATGCCAAGACATGGAATTTCAACTTTCTTTAGTTTCCTTTTTTATTGGTATGTGTTTGTGATATTTCACAGCACACGCAGTTGTCCCCGGGTATCCTGGGAGGACTGGATCCAGGATTCCCCGCGGGTACTGAAATCCTCAGATGCTCAAGTCTGTATGAAAATGACATCGTGTTCACGTACAGCCTGCACTTTAAAGCATCTCTGGGCGTCTCACAATACTGCAGACAATGCAGGCGGGGACTTGTGACAAGAATAATGTGAATGTGTTCCGTATGGACATAGCCATCCTCAGCCCATCCACTTAGTACATGAAAGACTTGAGGTCAAGAGTACTCAAACCAGGAGTGCTGGACTGACTGAAGACCCCTGAGGCAGTAAGAGGCTCCAACAGTACACGCCTACATGCTGTCTTTGCATGGATTCACCATGGTGCTCGGCACTCAGCACATTTAAATTTTGCTTTCTGGATTTTTTTTCCTTGAATGTTTGCCTAGTGTGGCTGCTTGGCTCTGTGTGTGCAGCAGGACATGCACATGCGCAGGGACAGCTCTGTCTTGTCTCAGCTCTGAGTGAGTAACTCCCTATGATTGGATGTTGTGCCCGTGCGTCCATTCACTCACCCACCCACAGACTTGGTCAACAGTGCCCGACGACCTTCTTTACATAGCAGAAGACAGGTCAGACTAGTGGTGGGAACCTCTGGTAGAGGTGTGATTTTTCAATTCAGCATAACCCAACATGAGCAGAATTTCAAAAATGCTGGTGTTACAAATTGAACAGTGTGACCCAAGGGAGCCCTTTCCCTATGCAGGGACTTAGGGAGAAGGCGCCATCTCTGTGTCCTCACCAGACCCCAAATCTGCTGGCACAGTGGACCAGCAGATCTTGGACTTCACAGCTTCCAGAACCATGATCAATAAAGTTTTCTTGGATTACTCAGTCTAAGGTTTTTTGAATGAACCAAGGAACCTGGAATTTTTGTTCAACACTGTATATTTTAAGGTACATGCTTATGTACAATCTTCATGTGATTTCCATATTTTGACACTGGACAAAATTTTATTCTTCATCCCCACATTGCAAATGTTAGTTTGGTGGAGATTTCTTTTTCAACAGCACAACATGAGAAATATGGGGGGGAAAATGATGAAAAATGTCATTTTAACAAACACATTTGAGCTAGGTGCTGAGGTGTACACCTGTAATCCCAGGTAATTGGGAGGCTGAGACAGGGGGGAGGTGGGAGGGGATTTGAGGTTAGCTTGGGCAACAGAGTGAGACCTCATTTATAAAGAGGAAGAACAAGAGAATGGGAGGGGGAAAGAAGGGGAGAAGAAGGAGTGAAGAAGAAAGGATAGATTTGCTTCCCAAGACACAGAAAACACTATGACGTGTATTATGACACCAAGGTGTGCACCCATTCATCTTTGGACATGGGACACAAAGTCCCCTTCTCTCTCTCCCTGTACCTAATGATGTCATGAACCAGATCGGAAGCTGCAGGTTCTAGAGTTATGAGGACACATACTTTTCCTTTATACTGCAGCAATGTCCGTCGCAGGGTGAAGGCAAATAAAATTAATCCCACTGGAAGTTGATAGAGCTTAAGTCCATTAAAATCAGGGCTACTTTATATTAGATTTTCAAATGAATGAAACAAGAGCTCTCACAAAAGCTTCAAAATGGGCATATTTATAACACTGTCTTCCTTGCCAAAAATAATTACATCCCTATCTTTCCCTGCCAACCATTTAAACTTGTTCCACTGAAAATAAGAAAATGGAGTTGGTGCAAACAGAAGAAGGAAGAAAGCTTTTGGAATCCTTGAGCAATTTGTGTAGCTCGTCCATTCTGGAACATTCTTGTCTTGGCATGCTCCATGTTTTTATGTTTATTTGTTTAACTATCATTTATTCTCCAAATTAATTATATGAGACTTATTTCCAAATATCACAGTAATCAAGGACTGGAATCCCATTGGGGATCATTTCTAATGGTACACAGTCATCTGCTGAGCATCCTGATTGCCTCCATGGGCTACGGCTGGCCTGGTGACCACAGACTGGGATGTCCAGGGAAAGAAAGGCCACGTAGGGAAGACCGGAAAGTCAGTCACAGGCCGTGCTTTCATCCTGGCCCCTGGCCTGTGCTCTTACTGGGACACAGCAGACATAACCCCACCGGTGGGGTCTAGTGGGAGTACAACAGGTCACTAGGGACATGCCCTCCAAAGGGATATGGGGACCCAGCCCCCTCCCGTCTCTCTGCTTCCCAACCACCATGAGGTGAGTTTCCACTGCTTTCTCTCCCATCACGAAGTGACTTCTGCCATTGGACCAAAGCAACAGGACCAAAAGATCAAGGATTGAAACCTCTGAGCCAAAAAGCCCTTTCCTCTTTCTACATAGATTATCTCAGATATGTCAGATGGAATTGGAGGACATGACGCTACATGAAATATATCACAGAAAAATGGTGCAAGATCTCACACAAATGTGGAATTGACACAAGTTGATCACCCAGAAAAGAGACTAGAACAATGGTTACCCAATGTCAGAAAGGGTAAGAAAGCTAAGAAGAAATGCTGGGTAACAGGTACGAAAATGCTTTTAGACAGGGACATTTAGTTCTAATATTCCCTAGTATAATAGGGAAATTACAGTGTAAACTACTTCATTACACACTTCAAAATAACTAGGAGAGAAGGTTTTGAAGCTTCTAAATATAAAAAAAGTTATATCTCTGAAGACAAAAGTGATAACTACTCTGGTTTTAGCATTACACTGGTATCTATCTATATATAAATTATAGCACTCCACAAATAATTATAAATATTATGTGTCAGTTTAAAAGTTTTTTCATGTTTTAAAGAATTTTCCCATCCTGGATATGTTAAATTTAAGACACCTACCAGACATCCATATGGAGAACCTTCCTGGGCACAACCTTTCCAACAGCACAACATGAGAAATATGGGGGAAAAAATGATGAAAAATGTCATTTTAACAAACACATTTGAACAAATGTGAACACATTTTAACAAACACATTTGGGTATCCTAGGCAGAAGTCAGACTAGACAGAAACAGCATTTCAAGGCATGGGTTGGTTGAAATAACATTGGCTAGAGAATAAAGTTTGGGGCTTGGGGGTGTGAGGCAGGATGCATGAATGGTCAAGAAAACAGCAGTCCTACTTGGCTGGAAGCCTTGAGGGCACCAAGATACTTACTTTTATAGACAAGAAAAAGAGATGCTGTTTTTCATGGGAAAAATATATACTTATAGATGACATAGATAGATATATCAAGTTTAGAACATCATATGACAGTGCCTCAGTTTTAATTAACTTTCAACATTCATTTCTAAAAAGATAAACTTCATTCAAATCAGTTTTTTATACTTCTTGACTTTTTTTCTCCAAGAACAAATTACATAAAAGTACCTAAAGACCTACCGGGAAAAAAAAATCAGCAAGTATTCTTTTTTATTTTTAAGTTTGTTTGACAAACATCCAACTGTCTAGAACAATATTTCTCTCTAGCTCTGCATAGTAAATTAGAACATTACTTTTAAATTTACTTTTCTCTACCAAAACCATACAAAGCACACTTCCCTTCAGTTTGTACAATTAATAATGATTACACAGAATCAAAGTTTTATAAGTTCATCATATATTATTTTAAAGTCAAATATTTGCCCATAATAGATGAATGAAGGAAGAAAAAGAGGTATATATACACAATGGAGTACTACTCAACCAAAAATAAAGATAAGCTTGGATCCTTTGTACAAAAATAGATAGACTCTGAGACCATAATGCTAAGTGAAATAAATCAGACACACAAGATTAAGTACTACATGGTTTCCCTTATAGGAGAAATTCGACATATAAATAATTTAGAGCAAAATAAAAGACAGATGATATGTGCATATGAGAAGGAGATATAGGGTTGGGGTCATAGAAGGAAAAGGAGAAGGGGAAATAAAAAGAATGGAGATGTGATGTGTATATGTATCATTTCTTTGTTGTGCATGTATTTATTATACACCACAAGTGTACACTAGTAAGAAGAGGAAAAAAATCAAATAATACAAAAAACCAAAATATCTAACTACTAGACTTTGGATGTTTATTATATAAATACAGCAAAAATATATATAAATAAATAAAGAAATTAGATTAAAGGAAAAAAATGACTTTTCCATTGTGACTGATTATGTCCCACAAAGCCATCGTGTTAAAGTCCAACTCTCATGGCAAGAGTATTGCAGTTGGAGTCTTTAGGAGGAAATTAAGGTCTGATGGAAAATAAGGGTGAAGTCCCAAGTTCCGTGGTATGAACCATGGCACGCGTGTTATTCATTTTTCTTTTAAGACAGAAGATATTAATGTTTGAGTTGTTTTTTCTAAACCAGAACCTCAGTATTCAGGGTTGACTGCACTGTTGGCACTTCATGAACGGGGGTTTGGGTGGCAACTTAGGCCCACATCTCTGAAAGGTTCGCTATCAGTCTTCACTGACAGAATTATTGCCCTTACAAGAAGAAGATAAAAGAGAGACATCTGTCTTTGTGTCTGTGTGTTTATCTCTCTATCTCCACCTTTCTTTAAAACTATAAGAAGTTTATTATCTTAAATAGCAAGATTTTGTCACAGTGGTCAGAGCTAAGACATCTAATGAAGGACTTTCCTTCTCTTTCCGTCTCTCTGTCTCTATCTCTCCCAGTCCTTTCCCCCTTCTTTCTTTCTTCCTTCCTTCCTATTTTAAAAGAGAAATAATATGTCAGGTTACAATATCAATAAACAAGTAAAAATGTTTGCTCTATCTCTATGATTTACCTGGAGACAAACAACTGAAAAATAAGTAACTTTCTTCTCTTAAAATGCCTGTCTACAGGCTAGGGATTTAGCTCAGTGGTTCTGGCACTTCCCTTGCAAGTGCAAGGGCCTGGGTTCTATCCCCGGTAACCACAAACAACAATGCTAGGTGTAGAGACTCACGCCCACCAGCAATCAGAACTACACACCAGTGCTGGGTATAGTAGCTCACGCCTATAATCCCAGTTTTTGGGAGGCTGCTCCCAAAAACAGGACTGCTGTGAGTTCAAGGCTGCTCTCAGGCCAGCCTGAACTACAAAAGCAAGACTCTGTCAAAAAAAAAAAAAAAAGATGCCTGTGTACAGATTACTTCTTCATGATGAGATCAATAGCCCTCACAGGAACTGAGATCTTTTCAATGATCATTCTGAAAGCACAGTGACCTTTTTTGACATTTCCAATGACTTCACTCCTGGTAATGACTGGCCTTGGAAGCTGCGCGAGCCGTACTGGGAACCACTGTGGCTGCTGTCACCTGTGAGGTGATGCTCTGGGAGCCTTTGTTTCCTCTGACTGCAGTGCTTTCCTCCGCAGCCCAGGGGTCAGAACTGCGCTATAGGTCACTAGGGGTGAGCCACCCGCTCAGGGAAAGCTCCTGTGGTACTCGTGGCCATAACAGGAACTATTCCTAGGCTCCGAAGGAGTTCAGAACAAAACACCCCAAATAGACTGCACTCACATACTGAGTATTTTAGATTAAAGTGCCTTCTGTTCGAATAAACTGAGCTTTCTAATCTCCTCTTTTCTTCCTGCAAAGAGGAGATAAAAATTTTCAAGTGCAAGATGCCCTTCCTGTACCAGGGGAGAAGAAACGTTATTCCACAGGGAGTCACAGCTGAGAGAATTCAGCACAAACAACCTTGTTAAAATAATTATCTTCCCTTAGCTTCCCCACATATTTTCCTACAACTGCCTCTTTGTTCATCCTAGGATGAAAGCATTTGGGTTTCTCTGAGTCTCCATTTCCCTTCATGTGCTCTCCTGTCGTGTAAATCTTCGCTTAAAGTCATGTGCTTTTCTCCTGTTAATCTGTCTAACGTCAGGCCCAGCTGAAACACTAAGACACTAAGGGTGAGGAGACCAGACTTGGCTTCTGCTTCAGTTCAGAAGCACTATATCAGGAAGTGTTCAGAGACAAGTGGTTTATCAGTGTAGTAGTAAAGAGACTCTCTGAATAATGCCATTTACAACGTTGTCAGTTCTTCCAACTCCAAAGCTCTCTCGCTTATTTCAGTGACCTCGTCGGTGTCACAGGAATGAGTCCATTTTCATTCCATAGATTCACCTTTCACTTCTCTCAGGATCTAGTCCAAGACGCTCTGGGTTCAAATCAAGAAACTGCCACCTGACATGGCTGGGCTTGAGTTCCTCATCTACATAAGTAGTTTAAAAGTACTTCCTATCTGCCACACAGGGAGAAGGCGAGGCTTTCCAAACCAATGCAGGTCATACCGTCCATCCAGTCACATCTGGCAGACGGTGGTCCGCAGTAACTGTCCACACTGACGTGGGCCATGACCAACAGTGGGCAAAGGAAACACAGGGAGAAGGCCCTGCATGCCCCTGAGAGCTGCCTCCATGCCAGAGAGACCACTTTAGTCAATTTTCCATCACTGTGACCAAATACCTCAGATAAGTCACTTTTAAGGAAGAAAAATTCATTTTTTGCTTATTATTTCAGGGGTTTCAGCCTGAGGCTTCTTGGTCCCACTGTTTCTTAGGCTATGGAGAGGCAACATGTCATGGCGGAAGCATACACTAGAGGAAGCCACTCACCTATGGAGGCTGGGAAGCAACGGGAGCCTCAGTGTCCAGTGACTCTACTCCCTCCCTGTCCTTAGGCCTCCCCTCCTAATGGCCCCACCCCACCCCATGGTGCTGTGGGCTGGACAGTCAGTTTTCACCATGTGGCCTTTGAAGACTGTACTTGTCCCAACCACAGCCCAGACCCCAGGACCCTCCCCAACTCCTCACTGGGATACAGCAGCCATCTTAGGAGCTTTCAATGCAACTGAAGACAGAGAAGAAAGGGCACAGTGTTCCATTATGAACTAGTAAGCAGCAACACAGACAGAAATCAGTGGAGAAAAGGAGACACAATCTGGAGAATTCCCACCAGCACTTTCAGATCTGGGGTGTCAAGAACCAAGGTAGACACAGATAGTGCTGGGAAAAATTTCTTTTTTAAACCCCTTTGGCATAAATGGCCATACATAGCATACCAGGAGGTCCACAAATGAAAGCAGACCAGGTGGAGGGGTGAGCAATGTGCTTACATGTGCCATCTGACTCTTCACCGGGTTTGGGGAGAAAGATCCAGAAAGATCGGGAATGCTGAGCACTCATGGGGCCCAGTACCCCACAAGCCACCCCAAGGTAGACCATCCACAAGGCAACATTACCGCTGGAAAAAGAAGCTCTGGCAGAGCTCCCTATAAGGAGCAGAGGCTGTCAGGGAGACTCCACACACCTCAGAGCTGAGCCCAGCAGCTGTGACATGCATGACCAGGCCGCAGGGCATGTGAGCAAACACGCTACAGCTAAATCAGGAACACGGACAGAGGGGCTGAGGGTGTGAGAAAATGCAAACCAGAGCATGCAAATGGGGAAGTAACCAGGAGCCAGAAGCTCCCCCCAAGGACTGCTTGGAGCCTGGGAAGCTAATGAGAGTGTAAATCCCCACCAAAGAAATATTCAGAGTGATAAAGATGAGACGACGATGAAAAGGAGACCAGGGACAGAGCTAAGGAAACCATTACAGAGTGAGAATTAAAATCCCACCATTGCAAATCTTATAAATAATTCAGAAACAGTCAGGAACAGAGCAGACATGAGTGAAAATCAAAGTAATGGCATAGGAGAAAGCTTGACATCTCCACAGTAATTCTGTGGAACACGAAAGAGATCTGTGGCAGATTACAACAGAGAGGATTGTGGGAGGGACTGGAGTTTTCCCCTAACTCTAAAATGAATTTACTTATAATGAAAGACTTCTAATCTTTAGTTTAGTATTAAGTTCAGTTTTACTTCTTTTAATTTAAAATAAACACAAACGTTTAAAAAATGCACCAAGGCTCGGGTGTAGCGCTGAAGCGGAGTATCGCTTGGCACACATGAAACCATGGGTTCAGTCCTCTGCACCACCACACACAAGGAAGAAAACAACAAAAAATGCTCACCACTCATCACACCAATATTAATTTTTTTTTTTTTTTTTTGAGACAGGGTCTCGCTTTGTGGTTCAGGCTGGCCCTGAGCTCAGCCTCAACCTCATCACAGTAATCCTTCTGCCTCTGCCTCCCGAGTGCTGGGATTACAGGCGTGAGCCACCACGCCCGGCACTGTGGTATGTGGTACTGGTTGCTGCTGGGCGTGAGTCTCCACACCCAGGATAGGTATGTGGTTACCAGGGATCGAACCCGGACCCTTGCGCTTGCAAGACAGGCACTGGAACCATTGAGCTAAATCCCCGGCCACCACACCAATATTAATTTTTAAAAATGTCTCAGCCAGGGTGAACATCACGCACCAGCACAGTGGGAGGTCTGGGTAGGGGAACTGCAAATCTGGTCCTATTTCGGCAACTTAGCAAGATCCCTATTTTGAAGAAAAAAAAAATTAAAGCTTTGGAGTATAGCTCTATGTGAAAGCTCTAGGTTCAATCACAACTTCTGTGCATGAGAAAAAAATCATCAAGAATAAATAAGAATTTCTTAAAAGAACACCTAGTATTATTTCTTTATAACATATCTTCTATCATTTCATGATGAAGAGATTCCTGATTTATAACCATATAATAGTAACCTGATCATTTCTGGATGATACAATTCTGGATGATTCACTGTTTTTCTTGTATTGTTCTTTATTGCTTAGTTTACTACAAACATGTATCATGCTTTATTTTAAAAGGTACCATCTTAGGCCTAAGATAAAGAAGATTATCCAACACTTTTGTGATAAGCAGGTATCAGATGCTATTGTAGGCACCAGAGATATGGACTAGGTAGGCTCAGACCTCACTCTGTGGCGGGTACAATCAAGGGAGGCTGAAGATTCAGGAAGATCAGGATCCGTCCAAATAATTTCATCCCCCAAACGGACGAGCCACTCCATAGTAGGAAACATATTATGCTGGTGGAGTTGGGGAGAACAAGTGTGGTCCTCTCTACAGATGCAGCAAAGGCCCACGAAAAATTCAGGATTCATTCGCGTTAAAAACGAGAATATGACAGCCACATCCCAGAACGACAGAAGACAAGTCCAGACGACAGATCCCGCACCTCAAAAGCCAGCGTCTTCATAACAGAGGTAATGTAGACTTTCTGCTGTTACTGTTAGAGTCTGTCCGCTAATCTTCACCAAGTGAAACAGTAGTCTCTGCAGTCAGAGAAGAAAATTCAGCTACAGGCATAAAATCAGTGAAAGATCAAATGATCTTTATTTATAGAGGAAACATGGACAAGTTTTAAAATAAATATACAAAATAATGTTTCGTCATACTAAAGGTATCTGGTTAGAAAATACAACAGACGTTACGGGATAGATCTAGAAAGTTTCCTAAAAGCATCAGGTGTTCAGAGGTGGAGATTTTAAAGGGTGATTGGACCACAGAGGAGCTAGGCGTGATGGCGGAGGTGAGGCCTGGCGGGAAGAGCCACGTCGTGGGGTGCGACCCAGGAGTGACTCCCTCCTCGCCCCTCTTCACTCTGTGCCTTATGGGGCCGTGGGATGAACAGCTGTCCCTGAGGCTGGCCTCTCCACAGGCCCTTTCTACCTTGGAGCCAGGTGACTCCAGACAGAAAACATGAGCCAAAATAAAGCTCGCCTCTTTTAAATTGTGGGTGTCAGGTGTTCTGTCCCAGTGGTGAGAAAGTGATTAAGACACAAAAGCAAAGACCATAAGTATGGTGGGAAACTACACAAACAATCACATGTGGATGTGACAAAAAATGTCTAAAGCCTTATAAAGAAAACTGTGACAAGGTCACAGAAGCAAGGTGTGAGCTGAACAAGCGGGAAGATAAAGCACATTCTAGGATAAGAAGAGTCAGCATCAAGACGTGCCAATTCTCCCTATAAGTTTAATACCAAACTGATTTAAAAATACCACCACTATTTCTTAGAAGCCAGGCAAATTGATCACACAATTCATTTGGAAGAACACAAAATAAGAATCAATAAAGAAACCCCAGAGAAGAAAGAACCACGAGGAAAGCTGGCCCTGTGGATAGGAAAACATCTTACACAGCCACCGCGGAGAGAGACAGGATGGTCCTGGCCCTTGAACTGAGAGACCAACGGGACAGAATTGAAATATCCACAGCCAGAGGCATCTGCCTACGGAAGTTTAGTAAGTGCTAAAAGGGTCAGTTAAAGTCACTGGGAGGAAAATGCACTTCTAAATCACTGGGATGGATAGAAGCAGGCACCACTATTTTTCCTTGTGTGCTGGGATCAAACCAAGGTCCTTGTGCATGTGAATCAAGTGTGCTGTTACTGAACTACATGCCCAGCTCTAGCAGATACCACAAGGAAAAGGAAAGCTATATTCTGATAAATTATATCACATTTGAATCCGCACAGAATGGAAATATGAATGGATGGAGGGGAAGAAAGGGAAAGAGAGTTCACTTAAGTATCATAAGAAAATAGGAAATCCCTCTATCACCTGCAAGTTGTATTCTATACAGTAATCCCAACTCCAAACGATAACAGAACATATGGATACATTTAAATAAGATGAGAGGGAATATATAATATATATCATAGACAAAGAGTTAGTATCCCTCACACATTGGAGCACTAGGCAGCTATAAACAGGAACAAGAAACATCTACATGTCACTAGGTATAGGCTCGTCCTGGGGAACAGCATTATATTATGAAAAGAACTACAGCAATGTGCAAAGAATCTGTACATATGTGTACTATCTACAGTACATGATTTGTCTACAATTCACAAAAGGACAGGCTGCATGTGGCCCTGGGTTCAAGCCCTAGCTCCCAACAACAACACTAAAGGAGTAGAAGCAGGAAGTAGAAACAGGGTAGAGAAGACCAGGGTTTCCCACATTGTGCTTTTGACCATCCTAGAGTGTCCTCCACCTCACCAAGTCCTGTCCCACAGGGCGCCTCTGTTTCACACATCTGTTTATCACACCCCTGATGCACCGAGGGGCCATGTCCGGTGCTGACCTAGAGCACCAGGCTGGCGTACATCCTCCCTGGGCTGTTCACACAGTGATAAAGTAAACTGACTACACACTTCTCAAATGTGTCCTGTCACTGGTGACCTATATCTGTAGCTGCCTCCACTGGTCTATTTCCTAGGATCACAGAGGAACATCTGGCTGGAATAGCACCTTCTTCAGCTTCAGCAAGGGAAAACAGAACAAAGGGTTGGAAAGAGACACAAGAGAAATAAGAGCCAAAGAAAAAAAATACAGGGAAGACAGACAGGGAAGTCTGAACTAAAAAGCTATTTTACATCAAAATAAAATGTTGTGTTATTAGGTGTGGTCGTGGCATGGTGATCATTATTTTACAAAAGGAATTCTTTTATTTTACAGATATCTGCTTTGATATTTTGAAATTAAATGATGTGGTGACTTAGGCTTGCTTTGTTCGTCCAGGAAAAGTGCTGGAGTGAGAACTGGGGACCCGAATGGCCTGCGGTGGGTAAGAGCTGCCACAAAGTGACTGGGGCTTGTAGGATTCAACAGTATCCGCTTCACTTCTGCACACGTTTGACATTATCCACAATGAAAGTTGAAAGATGAATGATGTAGGTTCAGATTTCAGCTCTGCTTCTTAGTCACACAGATAATTTTCCTGTTTTCGAAGCATCAGTTTTGTTTTGGTTTTTTTTGAGATAGGGGACTCACTTTTGTAGTTCAGGCTGGCCCTGAGCACAGCCTTAACCTCACAGCAATCTTGCCTCTGCCTCCTGAGTGCTGGGATTACAGGCATGAGCCACCGCGCCCGGCACTGTGGTATGTGGTACTGATTGCTGCTGGGCGTGAGTCTCCACACCCAGTATCACTGTTTGTGGTAAGAAGGGATGGAACTCAGGTCCTGTTCTTTCATTTTTAAGAGAGGACAGATAAACCCAAGTGACCAGGCAAACTAACAACATTACAAAAGCCAGTTATAGAAAAGAAGTTTTCAAAGGGCAGTTATTTTTTATTTCATTACAAATATAATTATACCTTAGTATTAAGAAACCTTATTAAACATAAAAACAAAGTAAGATTTCTAAGGACATTTAAAAGAAGAAATAAGGATTTAAGTCTTTTGTTTTGATGATTACACAAAATAGCAATGCCAGAAATTTATGTCTCTACAATTACTGACAAATTAGGATACTGGGTACAGTATCCTAATTTCCTATTTCCTGACTTGAAATGTCCTGATGTCAGGAGTAACAGCTATACAACTGTATATAGCTACAACCACAAATATTTTATTTTTGGAGACAACAGATGCTAAGTCTGCTGTACCTAAAACTTTGCAGACATATTCTGCCTATTGTTCCATTAAAAAAATATAACAACCAGATTAGGTTAATTATAAAGTCACATGAAAATCACTGTTTCTTTTCAAATATACTGGCAAGTAGAATAATGTAAACGGAAGAAATATTTGAATCAAAATAGTCAGGGAAAGACCTCAAAGCATTACAGAATTCTATCTTTATACTCTTGGGATTTGCATTCAAAGACTCAATCAAATTTAAATTCATCATTTATGCAAAGTGGAACATGAATCTCCCATTAAAGTGATCATAACTGCTGGCTTGTTAAAATACTCAAGTGGATTAGACATACTATGGAGAAACTCAATATTATATCATCCCAATAATGTTTACATATTAGTCCAGGAAAAATGAACAATCACCATGCCACAGACTCATGCAACCTTCATCTTACTGCTTTAGAGGCCAGCCCATCTCAGAGAGAAGATGTCACCGCAGCAAGGGCCAGAGAGTCATACCATGGCCTGGATGGAATGGGGAGACTGCTCCGTGTTGACCCACAGAAAAAAGTATAAGGTCAAAAGCAGATCAAAAACTGGTGGCCACACGAGCACTTCTCTCAAGGTGAGTGGCACAGTTATGGCTTCTCCACTGGGGCATTTCAGGTAATTTTGAAACTACAGGACCTCACCCCTCTTTGGAAAGTGGGTACTGCATTTACTGCACGTACACCCAGACTTGGCTTCCACAGTGAGAAAGATGAAAGGTCACTTGAAATGTCCTGATGTCAGGAGTAAGTTTTCTTTGCCTCTAGAAAGCCATCTGTGTGTCGGTAACAAATTAGCACAGTCAAATTAAAGAAATCACTACATTTTCCTATCAGCTGGCTCAGCACAACAGATAGATGCAAACTGGTAAAGACTGGCTGGTAACCAACTCCTGTGAACCAAATGCCCTCTTTCTCCATGCCATCCCCTTTTCCATGCCAAACTGACTCCAAGTGCAAACAAATTTGTGTAAAGTCATGTATAAAAATAAAACCTACATTGTATTTGTGTGCTACCTGAAACACTTATTGTATTCACAACAACACTGTGAAAAACAAGTCCATCTCACTGTGACACCTGCCCCTGTACACTTCAACTTAACTGGAGCCTGGAGAGAAGGGGACAAGGGTCCTGCCAAGGAGAAAACTGTGAACAGCAGGATGCTTGTTATTTCATTTCCACTGGAAAATGAAGTCATCCAAATTCCATTAACTTTTGGGCTTTCGCATTGGAGAACAGTGCAAAGAGGAAGAAAAGCTGAGCCAAGCACTAACCTGTCTTTCGGAACAAGAAACTCAAGACACCTCCCTCCAGGAAGTTGAGGCTGAATGAGCAATGAGAACCTTGATTGTTGAGAAGCTCTGTGATTCTCCAACTACTGAACCTAGTATTTTCCCATCCATTCAACAGGAGACAATATTGATCTCCTCGATGACAGAAGAGCAGATGCCCAGATCCAACACACAAGCCTGTGGTGAGAGATTCATCTGGAGGAACAGATTCAAATTTAAAATACAGAGTAATATCCAGTTTCAGCTCTGGCATGCGCAGATCTTAAAAGCTGTCTCATTCTTATGATTTAAAAAATGCTGAACAAATCGGAGATCAGTGACTTTTCTTGGATCCACAAGGGAACACAGGTTGCAGGACAAACTGACACTCAGAAATCTGAAGATAGGTCAGTAAACAAAGTCCCAGCCAAGATCCAGCCACCTGGAGAAGCTGCTGGAGCCATAAACAGAAAGGAGCCCTCAGAATGTTCATTCTGACAAGCTGCTTGAGGTTGAGTACGGAGCAACCAGAGAGTGACAGGTCTCTGAAGCCACTGTCTTAGGGGAAACCACACCCCCTGGCCACTTTAGTATAATTTATCTCTAAAAAGGGCTCTCACGGTAAGAGCCAAGGAAGACCACCTGATGGATATGCTACAAGATGGATGGCTAATTTTAGTGGTATGAACAAAATCTTTTGCATATCACCAGTCTGCTCTCCAGAGTAAAAAGACATTTTCTGGTTTCCATGACTTTTTAGCCTTTCTGCCTCATCTAAAGAAGGAAAAAGTCTAAAAACATATTGCAAAGATTATAGTTAAAAGGCCCGCCCAAAGATTTAGATTGAATAGCCAGCTGATGTCACAGCTGTCCCTAAGGTTCCCATACAACAACAGGGCTCCGGTGTAATTACAAAGAATTGCAGTTGAAAATTATGCAAGACACAGGAGGAGATCTTAAGGAAATCCACAGACAGTAGGTGGGGTTCGGGCAAGGGAAACAGATGAATTTGAAGCCTCTGGTGCAGACAGAGCCAAACCCCAGCCAGAGTAACATACAACCTCACACTAAAGGCCCACATGTCTCAGCTTACATTACATAATGCAGTATGCTTGGTTTTCCATGAAAAAAACTATAGGGTATACTAAAGGACAAAAACAAAGCAAAACAAAAAACCACAATCTGAAAAGACAAAGTAAGCAATGGAATCAGAGTTCTTAGATACAACAGAGATTTTAAAGTGATTCACTAGAGTTTTTTAAACAACTATGATGAATATGAAGGGCTACAATGGTAAGTAGGAAATGTGGAAAAACAGAAGAAGAATATAAGCAGAGAAATGTAGTGTTTGAGAAGAATCAAAAGAAATTCTAGGAATCAAAAATACCACAGTAAAAATAAAGAATGTCTTTGGCTCCTCAGCAGGCTTGAGACATCTAAAGAAAAAAATAGTGAACTTGAAGAAAGCTTCACAAAAATGTCTCAAATGCAAAAAAGATAAGAATATCCAACAACAGTGGTTAAATTCCAAAATATATAACATAAAATAATAGGAATGTCAATAGGACAAAGAAAATGAAAACAATATCTGAGTAATGAATGGTAAATTTACAAAACTAATTTAATTGTGACCAATACCTTTCCAAACACACCCCAAACCATAGATCAAACATACTCAAAGAACCCAAGCAGAGCAAGTACCCTCAGTCCTACCCTGAGGCATATCATAGTCTAACAGTGGAAAACCAGACCAAGAGAAAAATGGAGGTAAGTGGGGGTGGGGCTTTTATGTACAAATGAACAAAAAAATAAGATTTATCTTTTTATCAAAACATAAGCATGATGGCCAGAGATCAGCTCAGTGGCACCACACCTGCCTTATGAGCGTAAGGTCTTGAGTTTGATAGAAAACCCAAACAACAAAAAAACAAGCATGAAACAGCTGGTGCGGAGGTGTGGTCCTGCCATTCCAGTTACTTGGGAGGGGCTGAGGGAGGGCGACATCAGCCCAGAAGCTCAAGACCAGCCTGGGCACGATAATGAGAGCTTCTCTCAGAAAACAAAACCAAAACAAATTAAAACAAAAAAAGGAAGAGAATGAATATCTGAAGAAATGAAAGAAAAAAATGCTGCACTAACCTAAAATTCTATACCCAGCAAAATTTTCCTTCAAAACTGAAGGAGAAAAAAGACTTTCTGTGATACACAAAAGTGGTGGGAAACATTACTGGTGAAAAGGTGAAAAAGTAAAGCAGCTCAATAAAGAGAAGGAAAATGAAATAGATCAGAAACGTAAATCTATATAAAAGAAGAGCTTTGAAGAAGGAATACATTAAAGTAAAAGATCTTTTTATTTCTTATTTTAAAATAACTGGTTGAAGCAATATAATAGATCTAATAACTATAGCATATGTTGAAACATAGTGAATGACAGCAATGCCATAGGGATAGGAGAAAATCTGTTTTATTTCTACTAGATGTAATCCAGTATATTGTTATCAAAAGCATACTTTTAGTTAAGTCAATTAAAACGTATATTGAATATTCCACAAGCACTACAATACTTTGTAAGAGTGGTATAACTACTGGAATAGGAACAAGGGGAGGAGGCATTGGTCAAGCACTAGCACTGGAGGCTTCACTGCACACTTTCAGGTAGCTGTACATGGATACAGGTGAATACAGATAGAATTATGAGCATGCGGATATCCTTGGTTAGTCAGCACAGAAGTAGAAGCAAAGAGACCTAGAAGTGATGATCATATCCAGCACCCAGGTTTTGGTTTCTAATATCACACCCCAATAAAAGAAACCTGAGGCTCTTAGAGAGATGACAGGCAAGTCACAGGCAAGAGGTTGTGTCAGGAGACACGATGAATAAACGGGACATAGAATCATGGATACAGAATTCTAGATTTATCCAAGGACAACGGTGGGAAACACAAGATAATCAGGAGCATCTTTTGGTGCTAAAAACCAGTGTCAAAAATAGGGGCAAACTACTTCTGGTCCTGCTTCTGTCTCTCTTAACAGAACCTATCTTCCTATCAATACATTTTTCCTAGTCTTAAAAAAAGAAGTATTAAAAGTAATAACATCATCATTTATGGAGGTGTACCAAAGCCATTTTATCAACAATAATAAATCAAAATAATTTTTGATTATAACGGAAAATATAAACTAAATTTCTACAATTCTATACTTATATAAATGATTTAGTAAAAATAGAAACAAATACTAGAGAAAATCTACTAAGCAGAGGAATTCCAAATAATTTATGAAAATGCTCCACCCTCAAGCAGGAGAAATATAATTCTCCTTTACTTAAGTGTGGGCTACATATAGTGATTTCCATCCCAAGAGCACATTATGGAAAAGAAGAAAAAAAGGTAATTTTTGTGGACAGATCTGGCAATTATTCCACAGCAGGTGATCCAGGTCAAGATCAACAATGACAAATTAATTTATGTGTGGCAGTGTGTAGCTTTGGTGGGGCAGCAATGATACTTCACCTCTGCGATCCTCCTCCAAAGCCAGTCCAATCATAAGACTATCAGACATACGCACCCCAGTACAAAGGAGTCCTACAAAATATCTGAGCAGAAACCCTCCAAACTGTCAAGGTCATCAAAAGCTAGGACAAAGTCACAGGCAAGAGGGGTGTAAGGAGACACGATGATTAAATATGACATAGAATCATGGATATAGAATTCTTGAACACAAAAGGGGCCTTGGGTAAAAACCAAACAAATGTGCATAAGCTGTGGACTCTAATTAATAATAATGTATCGATGCTGGCTCATTAATTTTAATGGTGGTACTATACCAATACAAGTTGTTACTGATAGGAAACTATGGCGATTCTTTATACTGTCTTCTCATTTTTTCTGTAATTCCAAAACTGTTCCAAAAGATGAGTTTATTTTAAAAATCCAAACAGTAATCATGAAGCATACATATCTGAGATGGCCATAACCACCTCCTTGTCAGCGGTTCTCATAAACAAGCAGATGCTGGTTGCTGCAGAGTCCCTGGGGCCCAGCAGGGGCTGTGTCTCCACCACACCTGGGGCATGCTGATGAGCGGCTGCCGTCCTGGATTCAATCCCTGGATTAAATTAATTTACACACGGTATGAGTTTCAGACGGAGGCAATGGAGTTTCATGTTTGCTTGTTTGATGTAGAGAGGAAAAATTTTAGAGGATAATTTGCAAAAGTGCCAACGAGGGGGACTTTTCAGTAGGCAGCAGGGCTGATGATCATTAGCTGGCATTTGCACGGCTGGACAGCAGGCCTGCCAGGAGGAGGGAAGAGCGCACCGAACACACATGAAAGACCCAATGGGGACCGCCAGATGGGCTGGCACCAGCCCTCGGGCCACTCTGTCAGGAAGACTACAGTGCAAAACAGAAGGAGCCAGGGATTCAGGTCAGGAATCTGAGGCAAGTCCTTGAGTTGATGCTCAAATGCTCATCTTTTGTCCCCTTTTTTTTTTAATACCTTCAAAAGTCAACCCTCAGTGCAGATTTAATGAGAGTCTTATCTTTCTACACAAAACTGGTATAATTAGAAAGGGTCCTAGAAACATCTCAAAACCTGTACAAATGTATGCATGTGACATAAAGCTTGGCGCAACACACCCATCGATTACAGCATGATTACGAATGGCTCGGGTAAGAGGAGCTGTTTACTTCTGCCAGGTCCACCTTTCCATCAGGATAACTCCACGCAAAACAAGAAATAAAGCTCAGAGATCCCTGTGGCTGCTTCTCTGAGCTCTTTGGGGGAAAGGAAAGCCCCTGACAGACCAGGAATCAGGTTTCCCCACCCATCACATCTTCAGCATTAATTTACCTGTGTGGCAGAGGTGACAGGACTAGGGAAGGTGACAGGAAGGAACTCAACTGAATTTCATGAAGAACTACTCAAACACTGCGAGCTACATGCTTCTGTGAGAATTAAGGAAAGGAAGACAAACACATTACTGGCACTGACACAGCAATACTACATGCCAATATTTTAGGCTCATGTCATGACAAAGTGTATGGTTCACTAAGGCAAAACTGCTAAACATTAAAAGAAAGTGTTGCTTAATAAAATTGACAATACCAGCCCATGGATCAGGTTGGAGAAAATCATTGGGTTTCTGAACTTAGCCTCAGAGAAACAAATGAAAAAGAAAATCTCCAAGGGAATTAAAATTCAGAGCACAAAATTATGAGATTATGAGTGCAATGTAATTCTATAGCCACAGTTTTCTATGTAAATATCAGATTTAAAATGCAAAATCCAAGATTACTTTTAGGCCACTGACTCTCAATTATTTATGCTGCTTATTTATGGGCTGCTTCTAATGCAAGTTGATTATTGAATATTTTAAAATAAGAATAAAAGGAATACATTCTCTTTTGGTTAAAAAGCTTCACGAGAGACTTTCTTCCTGAAGGGAGGGTGATGGGTTAGGCAGCCCCCCAAGTTCCTTTCGGCCTGTGTGCTGTGATAAATAAATAACACCCAAGAAGCAGGACTGCTAATAGCTGAACTCCAGGCAAGGATGCTGTACTCATCCACCATCCATGCACACGAAGCATGCTGTTTCCTTTTTTTTTTTTTTT
>PVIR01009679.1:0-15911 GCA_004026965.1 Petromus typicus | reverse complement strand
GCATGCTGTTTCCTTTTAATAAAGCACATTACACGCTTTTCATTTTCCTACAAACTTTTGGGCACAAGTCTTTGTGAAGTGGTACACACAGAGGACAGGTTCAGTTTACTGCTAAAAATTAGGGAGAGGGTTCAACAAGTCCGCCTTGGAAAGCACACAGGTAAGGCACTGAAAAGCTGTCTGAACCTGGGGAACTTGAAGAGTAACATTAAAACACAGCTGTGGATGTGGCCTTGGGAAATCAGGAAGTTCTAGGGAACGAAAGAAGAATCAAGATACAGTGTGTATGCACACAGATTCCCTATGATGAATGACTATGATGCATTTCAAGAGCACCAACAAAATTAATTTTTAAAATAATAATAAATGCTGATGAGGATGTGGGAGGGAAGAATGTGTCCTCTTGGTGGAAATGAAAATTAGTGGAGCCACTATGGAAATGAATATGCACGTTCCTCAGAAAGCTAGAAACAGAGCTGCTACAGGATCCAGCTGAGCCACACCCAGCACACAGCCCAGGAACTGGGGTAAGCGTATCATTGAGAAGCCTGCCTTCCCTGATTTGTACTTCCTGTTCATGACACATGTTCCCAGGGCTATATCCATTGCATTTTATTCTCCCAAGGAAAAACAGAAGTTGTAAATTTGTAGCGATAATTCTGTGTTATGGGTTGAATTATGTCTCCCTCAACATCCTAATCCCCAGTACCTCAAACTGAGATCTCCTTGGGAAATGGTGTCACTGTCAATGGTATTCTCGCATATGAGGTCACAGTGGAGCAGGCTGAACCCCTAATCCAGTGCCACTCTGTCCTTATACACTGAGGGCACTGGGACAAAGGGACAGGTACAAGGGAGGCTGAAAGCCAAGGAGTGCCATGCATATCCAGCAACTGCCCGAAGCCAGGAGAACAGCTGGGGTCAGACTCTCTCCCGGGAACTTCGCAGGAGCCAACCTCCAGGATGGTGTGGCTGTGAGCATCCGTGGAAGCTGCCTTTGCAGTGTCTTGTAGGGGAGCCCTGGCTAACTAATGCACCCTGCGATGTCAACTCTTTTATACTTGGATGTTCCAACAGCTTCCCAGGATGCGATAACCCAGCAAACAGGTGTGGAGGCCTGGAGGAGACCCGCTGTCACACATCGAAGTGCCCGTCCATTACTCACAGGCTTCCAGACATTCAAATGGAGACCAGACAGTCCTCACAGCACACTTGGAGATGTACACAGCCCACTGCAGGAGACGGCTTTGTCCCACACATGCACCAGGGTCTCTCGAGATGTGAACAGTTCTAAGGCAATTTATTTTCTCATATCCAAAGGGCATGTTTTTGTAGTTTGAGAATCCTAAAGTCTAGGATGAAATAGTCTCTGCTATTACATTAAACATTTGAACAAATATTAAATATTAAAATAGGATATTATGTTGGATTTCAACTGAGTGTATTAGGATACTTTAATGCCGGAATTTAAAAGGACCTTTTGTAGTACATCAGAGACAGCGTCAGCTCCCATCGAGTAGTGGGATTTAATTTCTGTCCCTGGGCATGTGGGCCAGCCTTTGTGGTTTGATCAAGAGAACGTGACAGAAGTGGTCCCCTGAGACAGAAGATGAGTCAGATCTTTTGGAAATAGGAAGGGGACCAATACAGGGAGGGAGCAAGAGGGGACGTAAAAAGAATTAAGATGTGTTCTGTACATTACACACTCCACAGGACCAAGGAAGTCATCATGCTCTACAAACACGTACTACACTAATAAAAAAAAATGAATAAACAGACTTTGAGAAAAACCCCTGTAACCCTCATCTTTGCCTCTTAGAATGGAGAAGCCAGCTACTATGTAACAAGTGTAACCACTGTGAAGTCCACGTGCTCCGCAGAAGCAAAGCAGCCACATGGAGAGGCCACACGAAGAGAGAAGGGTGCAGCCCAGGCTGGGCACACATGTGTGAGTAGAGGAGCCTTCTTAGAGATCCAGGGCCAGCAGACATGCAATGGAGAACCATTGAGCCCAGCTCACAGCCAGAACCAAAGTCCCAAACATATGGCCACAGCCTGGACACCTCGGCCAGCCCCAGCCCTCTGTGAGGTGCCAGGCACCGGTGAGATGTCTCAGCTGTGGCCTGCCCAAGTTCTTCCCTTGAAAAGTCATGGGTATAACAGAACGAGGCTGTTCAACTTCAGCACACTGCAGTTTATTTTGAGGCAACTGACAAGCAGACTCTGTGAAATAATTTTTTTCTTTCCAGACTTTAACAGAGTTAGGTGGATTTATCTGGAGGCTACAGTGTAATTGAAATTCCATTAGAGATGCCTTTTAACATTTGATACATCTCACTACAAAAGCCTGCATGATCTTTGCCAAACCGCACCCCATGCCTGTTACGACCCAGTAAGACCCGCATCTCCTATTCATCCTTCCTGACAGGGAGACGGACACAGGGTGGAGGAAAAGCACTACTGCAGCGCTTAAAGGCAAAGGGGGATTTGCACCCACAACAGTGCAGAGAAACGTCAAGGAAAATGAATCTCTGTGGCCATTTATGGGCTTCACAGCTCTGATTTCAAGGAGGCATCAGATACGCCAGAGAAAATGTGGCCAAAGTCCCAGACACATGGGCTCTTTGGACTCAGCAGGCCACAGTCAGCTGCCACTGCAGGGGACCTGCCAGGCGGAAGCTGAGGGGGAACAGCCCACAAAACCTCACAGAGCTGTTCCACACGCTCCTGCAGAGAAACAGCCCAAACATCCACCGGCTGAGAATGGGTTAAAAAGCGAACAAGTCCCAAGAGCGGCCTGGCACCCCTTGGTGGGTTGCTGTCCCCAGGTGCACACCTGCACCGCCTCCCCAAGCCTCAGTCCACCAGCTCATCCTGTCTCAGCAGAAATGGGAGCAGCTGGCTCCACTGGACAGAGACACCTGCTGGCAAAGGGGCAGGGCCATGTCAGCCCAGGCCACTCTGCACTGCGGGCGACCCCACTCTCCTGCTCTTCGCCCCAATGTCCCTGTCTGAGTAGACTTCCTGTCCTTCTCCACAGAAGCCCTGCAAAGCGGGCTGGGCTATCAGTTCTGGGGCTGTTTGCTTGCCTGCTTGTTTGGAAGAAGTTTTATTTATATGGAAAATCATACATTTTAGTTTATATGTAGCAAGGAAAATTATTCTGAGATTACAAATTTGATTACAAATTCAGATTACAAATTTGAAACCTTTGAAGAAGTGTGTTACACAGCTATTATAGGATGAGCTAGACCCCATTGTCTGATAAGGAGGAAGAGGCAAAGGCTGTGCTACATAATCAAGCTGCCAAGTGCCCTATGTGGGTAGAAACCAAATTCCACTTAAAAATCAGCCTGTGATCTGTGTGGTGGCCAGGCTCACCCTCCTGCACAGCTGTTCCTGAAAGGGGCAGAGTTGGGGAGAGGTTGCCCTACTCTCAGACTGCTTACAGAGGCCACTCCACTAACGGGACGTGAGAAAGCGCTTGCACATTTGGTCAAAGGAGACAGTGTCTGTGTTCCCTGTGGCTGAATGCTCAGATTCTGAGATCAACCCCAGGGGGAAGTTAGCTAAAAAGAAAAACTAACAATAGGCTAGCATCACTGAAGACTTGCTGCATGCCAAGCCAGCTGAGCAGTTCTTACAATAACCATGAATTGGGATCTCAGGCCAGAGAGGGGAAACCGAGGCACAGGGAGAATAGTAACTTCCTTCTGATAGCAAAGAGGTTAAAGGTAAAGCTGGGAATGGGGCCAAGGATATAGCTCAGTGGTTTTGGTGCCTGTCTTGCAAGCGCAAGGGCCCGGGTTCGACCGGGTTCATCCCGGTAACCACATAACAATACTGGGCGTGGGGCCTCACCCCAGCAGCAAGCATTACCACATTCCACAGAGCCGGGCATGGTGGCTCACACCTGTAATCCCAGCACTCAGGAGGCAGAGGCAGGAGGATTGCTGTGATGTGAGTTGGACGCTGAGCTCAGGGCCAGCCTGAACCACAAAGCAAGACCCTGTCTCAAAAAACCTTAAAAAAAAGGTAAAGCTGGGATTTCCACCAGGTAACCAGCCTCTGTACTGTCAAAGAGTCTGATGTAATGATACTTCATAGGTGTGTTGCCTTTGATAAAAATCATTCCATCTCTTTAAGAGGCATGTTTATTTGTCAAATGAGTGATCATGCCTTTTTCTTTTTCCAAGGAATCCTTAAAGGTGTGTGTGTGTATGTGTGTGTGTGTGTGTGTGTGTGTGTGTGTGTGTGTATGAGTGTGTGTGTATATATGTGTATGAACATGTGTGTGTATGTGTGATTCCAGGATTTCCTCCTTCCAAGGAAACCGAGACCCACAGATGCTTGGAGGAAATACCTATGTCTGCACAGAGGAAACACTGGAGAATTACTTGGCATCCAGCCCCATTGCTAGCTAGATGTGGGCAAGGTAGCATCAAGGCTATGGGCACAGGGCTGTCTAGAGAGCAACAGTGCCACAGAGAAGGGCAGAGGAGAGCAGTCAGGAGGGCAGGAGCCAAGCACACAGGGAGCGGCTCTGGAGGAAGGCGGCACCGGGCCTCACAGGGCACTGGCAGCATCAACTACGCAGCTACCAAAACACAGATGGCCCTCATCTGGCCAGCTTAGGTTCCGACCCCTGTCTCTTTTCTCCGTCATCCAACTTGTGATCCTCAATTCCCTAAAATTTCCATACGCATGCAGAAGGACAGGAGTCAACTGGCTTTCTTTTAATAAAAAATAATACAGCCTTTTCTTTTGTAGTAAAATAAGATTTTTTAAAATACTATCTTTCCAAGTAAAACAATCGAGGAAAGCATAGTTTAATTCTAGGTCATAACATGATTTAATGATTCCCAGGGAACAGTTAATCCAACTCACTTCCAACTTTTCAAATGACTGCAGCTTTCCTCAGAGCCCATGCCAGGCCTGGTCCTGGGAGCACAGGACATGGGACCTGCTGAGTCTTAGGTTTGTTTCCATGACCCCCAAGGACACTGCCAGCACCACCAGCGGGCATGTGCCTGCTGGACCTAAGCCACCAGCTTCGTAGCCTCCATCGCGGGCAGAAACCCCAGTGCCCGGAGCTCAGCCCCACTCTGTGGTGATGCTGCCCAGGGGTCCAGCCCTCCCTCCAGCTCCCCCGGGCACGCAGGCCAGCCAGAGGTCTCCGCATGAAGAAAAACCGGAAAGAGAAATCGCAACAGGTTTCATGAGGACAGACACTGGGATATGACAGCCCGTCCGAATGTCCTGCTCCTTGGGGACACTTGGGACATGGGGCTGAGCCCTGAAACGACGACGGAAAGGGAACCCGCTTGCTCTACCAAGCCCAGCCTCCCCTGCTACCTATCACAATAATATTTCAATCATTAGATCTGAGCTAGATACAGATTTAATTTGCCAAATAATGTTTTAATGACAAAGGCAGTGGCACCCAGCAGCGCTCCAATTTATGCATAACTTCAAGATAAATTACATCTTTTGACTTGCAGAGAAAGATGTCTAATTAGGAAGATTTTCAAATATAAAGAACTGTCACCGTCAGGCATGTAGCCCCATCACTATAAAGTCACACACTAACATAGGAAAATATTACCATTTAATAAGCTGCTATGTTAAACGTGGTCCCCATGGTACGTGAAAATGGAATATGACAGCTAAGGAGCCAACTTGACATTACCCAACATCACTCCCATGGCTTCCTTCCCTTCCAGAGGAGGCCATGAGATCAGTATTTGCACCACAAAAGATCATACTTTATTGCACTTACTGCATCTGGTTCTGTAGCTGGGTACGGCCCCAGATTAGGATTTGAAGAGGATTCTCTTACAGGTTGCTTCAAGGTTGCTATGAGATAAAATTGCATGCAACAAATCTGTCAGATGCAACCACGGTGTCCAAAGGAAGAAAGCAAAATAGTCAGACTTTTGCAAACCTGCCCTATATGAGGACAAAGCCACCTCATATCCAAGCTAATTCATAAACTAGGTCTGTAGTGGTATTTGGAAATGCCTTAGGAAATCCACTCGGCCTGCAGGCTGCAGGAGCCATGGGTGCTGGCTGAGGGGGCTGCAGGATGAACTGGAGCTGCCAAGGGGACAGACTCCAGGGAGCATTTCGGGAAGAGGTCAGCACAGGCGGAGTGTCAATCTGGGACAGAGCGCCACACAGAACATGTTGCAGGCTGTCAGGCATCTGTCTGGTGACAGACTTGGTGCTCCTTCTACAGTTGGTGGAGCGGCACAGGAGGAAACTGAGCAGTGAAGAGGTCCCTGGATGGCAGGGCTGAAGAGGGAAGACTTGGGGCATGGTGGCAGCGGGCAGAGGATCAGGAAGGGCACAGCCCCTTCGGCAGAGTGCAGCCTGCTCTCTGGTTAGGTATGTTTGCAGCCTCCCTGGAGAGGCTGAGCCAGAACCTTGGACGCCAGCCATTCTCCGATGGCCCGGGCTGGGGGAGTCTGTGAGGGGAGCTGCTACACGCAGAGGGTCAGGTCCCCATGCTGCTAGTACTGTGACTTACAAACAGCAAACAAAAACCACCAGTCATTCTGGGAGACCACGATCCTCCCCATCCAACATCAGTGACCTGGAAAGTTGCTGATGTGCTAAAAAGTAAAAATGGACAATAATGAAGACACAGCATGTGATCAAGGGAGTCAGAGTCACAAAAGATAGGTTGATGGAAAAGTTACAAATCCGTCCAAGAATCATCAGCCCTCGGTCTTGGGGTAGCTCGGTGGTAGCGCACATGTTTAGTGTGTGAGAGGCTCTGGGTCCCATCCCAGGCACTGAAAAACCAAACCAAAGCTGTGACAGGCAGTGCAGTAAGAGCTGGAGCACAGCTAGAGGCCAAAGTACAGCGGTGCTAATGCTCCCAAGAAGAAGGCAAGGCAGCCCAAGGCCTGGCTAGTGACAGTCCTGAGTGTCGCACTTTTCTA
This sequence comes from Petromus typicus, assembly GCA_004026965.1. Classification (NCBI taxonomy): domain Eukaryota; kingdom Metazoa; phylum Chordata; class Mammalia; order Rodentia; family Petromuridae; genus Petromus; species Petromus typicus. The sequence goes on along the minus strand of PVIR01009679.1, from coordinate 8,964 downwards.
TCTTACATCAGAGCACTAAAAACCCAGCATTCCATTACGCTCACACAGGCGTGATTTCTGTCCATTCATATGCCTGCGCCTTTGTTAATATCTCCACCCATTCTTTTATGAGGTCAGTTCATCATCCAAAGCAACGTACTCAAGAGGCAATAGACACAGGAGTCTCGCCACAGCCCAGCCAAGGGCAGGAGACCTTAAGACACTGAGTCTGAACTTGGGTGCCAGGATCGGAACCAGTTTGTGGGGCTCAGCACAGAAACTCCCAGAAAAGCTGAAGAATTTCCACACCACAGGTCATTTTGGCCTCTCCCATGACAGGCACCACAGCCTGTGTCCCAGGAGCCTCACAGAGAGGGTCCCTACTTGCTAGGACAGTGGTGGTGAACCAGCCACATAAGTGCCACAGCTGAAAGGTTCACCATCACTGGCCCAGGAGGTCAGGTCAGGAGACACAGCATCAAGCTGGCAAAGACTGTACGTCGTGTGTCTGTGTCAAATACTTGAGGGAGCCTAGGGAACTTCAGTGGAGGAGGTGGTAGCACCTGGGCTCTGTGCCATCCCAGAATACAAAGAAACCATGGAAAGTTCTAGAAACTTCTAGAAGAGAGGCTAGAGCACAGAATATCACCGAAAGGAGCTGGCAGCTTGGGCAAAGCATTGCAGTCTAGGGCGCAAAGTTTGATTTTTCCTCCTGTCCAGAAGTCAGGAAGTCACTGAAACCTTCCAGAAGACTTGCCCATAGAATCTTTTTTTGCCTTTAAAGAAGCGTCAGGTCCTCAAGCTCACACAGAGGTTTTGCTGCAAGGAGAAAAAGCCACCTTCCTCTGAGTGATTTTGAGGAGTTCAGCCTTGGGTCCCCAGGAGGTCAGATGGTGCCCTAATTCTGGCTGCTGCATAGAACAGAGGATGGAATCACAGAGGTAGCCATAGTAAAGATGGCAAAGAGGGGCCGGATCACAGATGGTGTCCCAAGGTAGGGATAGCAGGGTCTGATGCACACATGGGTGGGGATGAGTGGAAGGGATTGCTGGGTATTCTAGGCATCATAGATACACTATCGCTAAGATCCTAAGGCAAGCATTCAGTTCACTGTGAACACACCACAGCGTACCAGCTGTTTTCTCTACCTGGACACTGGTTGTTTTCAGTCTTTCACATCACATACAATGCTACAATGAGGTCTCATTCCCAGGCACAGGTACAAAGGCCTCCCTGCAGGATCAAGTCCTACAACTAGGGTCCTTAGGAGTGTGCATTAACCTACTGTTTTAATTCTGCCACGTTATTTTGGTGCCACTGTAGACCCCTCTTAGCAAAGTGTTAGATGGTCTGTTTCTACACAGCCCCGTGACAAGATTATGTTCTCCAACTTCATGGGTTTTTTGTGCAAAACAGGTTCTTGGGAACCTGACATCTCAGTGTTGTTTTAATTAGAACTTTTGTTATGATGAGGAAGTTCACAACCATTTTCATGTGGTTAAGGTCTTTTATATCCCTTTTTTCTATGAACTCCATATACTTGTCCATTTTTAAAATTTTTATTAGTACATGTTCTCAGTACATGACGACTACATTCCTCATAGGGAATTAGTACATGTGTATGTACCAACTTTCTCAATTCCTTTTTTCATTGCCCACCTCTAATCACTTCATCCCTTATTCCCTTTCCCTTTTGCAAAAGATCTTTGTTTTGGCTATCTATGATCATTTTCTTATAAATGTCTACAGAGTAGAAACTGACCTGAGTTGGAAATATTTTTCCAGTTTATTTTGCTTTTAGGTTTGCTGGGTTTTTTTTTTTTATATTTCATTTATTTGTTTAGCCATGAAAAAAGGTTTTGCTCTAAAGTGATCACATTTATTCAAATTTTTATAGCTGCAAAGAACATTTTATGGGCTGGTAGGAAGGAATGCAAAAGCTCTTTGCTTCGGGTTTAAATGTTCTCCAAATGCACTCTTAAACAGGAGAAGCAAAGGCACACAGTATACCCATTTTTCTTTAAGAAAGAGGAGAAAATGGGAATATATGTTCATATTTGCTTACATGTCCATAAAAGAACCGCAGAGGTTAGTTTTCTGTGTCAGTTTGCCCACGCTATGGAGCCCCCTGTTTGCTCAAACACTGGCCTATGGTACATTTTAGACAAGATCAGTATCTATAACACAGAGTGGATGGAGCAGATCACCCTCCCCAGTGTCACCCTTCTCCAAACAGTTTCAGACCTTACGATCAAGACTGAAGGTCCCCAAAGTAGAAAGTATCCCTCTGAAGATGGTCACATAGATCCCCTGCCTGAGGGTCCTCCGATCCTGCAGACTAAGAATACAACTTCCAGCCTGCCAGCCTGGCTCACTGTCAGCAGAATCCTTTTGTTTCTTCAAACAAGCATCAGAGTTAAGATTTTACTTCAACCCTCACCACTGAAGGAGCCAATTTCTTAAAATAAATCTCTCTCCGTCTCTCTCACTGTCTCTCTGTCTCTGTCTCTCTCTCTGTCTCTGTCTCTCTCTCTCTCTCTCTCTGCCATTCTCTCCAAGGCCTGATTCTTTACTCTCACAAACCCTGATTAACACAGAAACACAGGAGGATTCCACAAAAAAGAAATAAAGCAACTTGAGTGTGAGAGGGTGAGAAGGACTAGGTCAGGGGAGGAGAGAGAATTCTCAGTTTAAACTTTGTTGCACTTTGTTGATTCTGGGGTTTTATGGTGGGGCACTAGATGCTGGGGTTGGAATCCAGGGCCTTAGGCTGCAGAGCTCTACCACTGAGCCTTATATTTAGAAATGTTGAACTATGTAACTACCTACTCCAAACAGAAAATAAAACTTCAAGCAAAATCAACTTTTAAGCATAAAAGATTCTACATAAATTGAATAGACTATTTGTTCTATGTAAGTTTAAAACACAAAGAGAATTATTCAACAGATGAATTACCCAGAAAGAATACAATTTTAAGAGAAGATGTAATTCTTTTAAATATGAAGGTATATCATATTTTAAAATATAGAAAGACCTCAAGGCTACTGTGATATAAGGCTTGATGCCCATTGGCATCCCATTCCTGACTCCTTAATTGAGCAAACACTTCCAGGTCAATCTGCAGGAGACTGACTAGGGCCTGGACTACTGGGACCCTTCCAACAAGGAATTTTTCCCTGTTGTATGCAAGGATGTCCACAGTAAATGGACATTTTAAGCCAAGTTTAAATGCTTAATGCTAAGGGCAATGCATAACAAAAGCATCATCTTATAAGTCACCCCCACAGTTTTGAAAACTCAGCCCTCTTTATATATACAACATTATTTGCTGGAGTGAAGAGTCCTCTCTGTTGGAGAAGGGAGGGAGTTGTCATCTTGTGCTCATTTTTCTGACTCTCAGAACAGGTCTCACAGACAGGCCCTCTTGGTCTTCCTCTTACTGTGCTCTGGTCTGGCATATGACTCGGCTCTGTGGGCAGCTCCAGCAATGGTAAAGCTGTGCCTGGCCCTGAGGACACCCTCCAAGGAGACACCTTGGTCAACTGAACTACCTTCTTCCACACGGGGAGGGAGGCAGTGTCCTCTGCTGGCATGGCTGCCCCACCACCACCGAGAGACCTGGGCCCTCAGAGTGTACACAGGGCCTGGACACACAGCCTGTCCCCAAGAGCCCACATGCAGTGTCCACAGGGGGCCTGGCCCCTGCAGCTCAGGGTCAGCCAATAGCACGTGCTAACAGGATGAGCGTCCTCCTCACAACACGCTGGAGGGAAACTGCATAGGTAGCATCTGAGAGCCAGTGCGGACCTGTGGTGAGGAGTCTGGATTTTACAATAAACACACAGACACCTCTGGGCATGTGCACAGACACACGAACCATATGTGCACAGAAACACACACATGCAAATGCAGGCACTCAGGCACACAGTGGACACATACATATACACACATGCAAACAAGGATATGCCTACCACACATGCACATCACATATATCCCACAGCACATTCAGGTGCATCACACATCTATACAAATACATATGCAGACATATATACATATCACATACACATACACTCAGACACAGTACACATAAAAATGCAGCGCACACACTCAGGCTTGTGTTTGAACCCCAGCTCTGTCACTCATGTGGCTTTCAGCAGGTGTCCGTCCACCTTACCAAGGCTGCTTCCCCTTCAGAGCAATGCGGCACCCTGAAGAACTGTGCAGGAGTCCTCATGTCCCCATGAATGCGAGGGCTCCACACACCTAGACGTCCTATGTGCTCCTTCTCCACAGCTTTAGTTCTGACTGACAGGCGAAGTGATAGACCTGTGCTTCAAGAGTACCTGAAAGTTGTCTCGAGGGACTTCATTAGGGACATGGCCACTGGATCCCTTGGATGACATTCCCCACCACTTAGGTCTTCTATGAGGAGGACCCCGATGGACCCACCACTGAGGAGCCAGCAGAGGAAGGTGGAAGAGCGAAAGCCCGGCCCTGGAGTGCTGTGGATGGGGTTGCCTGCCTCACATCCATCCCGGCTCTCTGCTTTCTGCACCACATTCTCCCACTTGAGCAAGGCCATCAGCCAGAGGAAGCACTAACATGTAAACACGAGAGCGGTGACACCTCCCAACTTCACACTCAGCCAGGCCAGAGAGCTAGGAGATGAAGTCTGGACCCACCCCATTCGGGGGACAGTTCTGAGCATCCTGACACATCTCAGTGATCCTTAGCAGCAACCATGCAAATGTCCGTGAGGGAATCTCCCTAACCCTCCACCTCCCAACCCACTACCCCATTTCTGACACTTGCTACCTTGTATTGGGCTCTGCTTTGGGTAACTAAGAAAAGTTTGGATGTGAAGAGTTTGTTGGAACCCAAGATGACACCAGGGACTCAAAGTCGCTGCTCTGCTGTGATCCTGCTCCAGCTCCAGGGCACAACACTGCCCTTCAGCGCTCTGCCTCCTACTTCCTGCCCTGTGTTAATCAGCGGAGCCCAGATTCTAATTAGGTGTGGTCCAGAGGTGGTTCTCACAGCAAACGCTGCTCAGGATGCCCGATGGGGATTTTACAGAAACCAAAAGGCAAAAAGGGAAGAACCAGAAAGCATAGAGAAGCTCAGACCAGTGCCTGGGCCGGAATCCAGGGAAGAAGCCAAAGGGGGAAGGTAAGTCACCAGTCCCGATTCTGTCCTCCTGCCAGGAATCCTGACACAAAACATCAGCCACAGCGCTCTCCATCCACAGTGCCCCAGCCCTCTCCTCCCCAACCCCAAGAGGGCAGCAGAGAACCAACACGGGCAGGGACAGAGTCTACGAGCAGAGTCTGGTTAACTAGGGAAGTCGTGCCTGCTGGTCTCCATTTTTCTCCATAAATATAGCCCGTGATGTAAAGTACTGGCACTGACTGAAATCTGTTATCATATGGAATGCTTCTGCAAAGGGGCCTTTACAGTTAGCTCCAGCAGCCCTTTCTGTTACCTTCCAACTGCATCATCTTACTTTCCTTTCATCTTGAGTTATGGCTTCTGATCTTCCATGCGAACCCAGAAGAATTATGGTGATGCTATTTACTCAGCTTTCTTTTTTTTTTTTAATGAGATAATGTAAACTTCACAAACTGCTCCAATTTCATACTTACTCATTTTGACAATTATGCAACATAAGCCAATGCTAAAGCCAAACTTCAAAAGCGACAAGTCACCTTCAGTGTAAGTTCTGATCACGTCCAATCTTCTTCAGTTTATCTGGGCATAAATGGGGATTTTAAGACATAGATCAAGATCACTATGGCTTGTAGTTTCTTTCCAGTCTGACCCATAGTGGGCTAAATTATTTACGGTCCTCACCAAGTTCAGATTCACTTCACAATGGCCACACACACACACACACACGGCCATCTGAAATGTCCTTGCTCTGTTTAAATACAAAACAAAACCAAGTTCTCAATTTTCTAAAAGATGGAATAATTTATTTTCTTATACACATACTCCTGCACTCGCTATGGTACTGCACCCTAGTAAGGCTATTGAAAATTGAAAATAATGGAATTGGAAAATGCATTCAATCCCTTGATCCTACAGAATATCTTAGCTTAGGATAACAGCACCTTTTAATGTTACAGTTGTTTCTCCCCTCGATGGTGTTGCTGACTGGCAACAGTAGCTCACGGCTCCTATCCACCTTCACAGTGATGGTCTTACCCAAAACTTCTTGTCCAGGAAAATATTAAAGTTCAAAATGTGGCTTCTACTACGTGTTTATCATTCTCACCATATGTGCATGATCAAACGATCATGATTTATGATTAGTCATGAACAGTGTGTGGTTTCTCTTTTTAAGCTTTGATTACTTTCCACTGTTTTCTATATAAGTCATTATATTTCACATATGAACACGCAATGAAATTTAGGTCTTCACCTTAAAATGGATCATAAAACGGTTCTGCCACCATCAAATAATTTTTACCTTAAAATGCTAGAAGAAGATGGAATAAGTTAATGCAATGAGGAAAAAAGGGACAGAGGCTAACTAGAACTGTATTAGTCACTTTCATCACAGAAACAAAATACTCCACATGCACGCCTTAATGGAGGGAAGGTTTATCATGAGTCTCAGTGTTTATAAAGGATTCAGTCCATAGTCAGCTGGCTCCATGGCACAGACCACATGGCAGAGGAGCCACATGCAGGAAAGGTGCTTAACCTGCGGAATCCAGGAAGCAGAGAATGGGAGGAGCCGAGGACAAGAACACACCCTTCCAGCTCACACCACCAGTGATACACTTCTATCCAGGCTCCATCTCCCAACGGCCCGCTGAACTACTGGACTTGTCAATAGATTAATCCACTGAGGAGTACAGCGCCCCCATGATCCAGTCACATTCCAAACACAAGAGACTTGTGGGGGCGTTTTAGATAAACCACAGCAAGACCCAAGTACTCTAATTCCAAACACAAGAGACTTGTGGGGGCGTTTTAGATAAACCACAGCAAGACCCAAGTACTCATGTAAAGCAGGTCACAGCGAGAGGGTTTCATTGGGACCAAGGTTGGTTCGCAAACCTCTGTGGCAGCTACTCCTCTTCTACTGACAAAATTATGACAGCACAGACACCCATCTGAAAGGCATTAGATTTTGAATTTTTCTCTTGCAGCTCAGAGACTTGAGGAGAGAAATCTATCAGAAGCCCAAAGTTCCCATTCCCTGTCATAATGTTTTGGAGAAGCACAAAATATGAGCACAAACTTACATGGTGTACAGTCTGGCACAAGTGAGCAACATGGCTGGAATACTGAATCAAGGTCAAAGAGGTGGTGGGCCTACTGAGTAAGAAGAAACTGACAGGAGATAAATGTCTAATCTTACACTTGGGTTTGAATAACAAATCTTAAATTTTTTTAACTTGTCTATTTAGTCCCAAAATACGACTGTATCCTCATTGTTTTCAGCTCACAGGGCACAATGGTGAATAAAATCATTGAGTAAACCTCAAAGAGTAAGAGGGCAAGAAATTAAACAAGTCATACTGCCTATTAAAAGATAATGTCAGGATTTGGATAAACTTTGCTCAAAGATTCATGTGTTGAAGTGTTGGTCCGGGGGGGAGAGGGGGGTGGGCTAATGGGAAGAGCTGTGGCCTTTAGGCAGTGGGTCTGGTGGGAGGTCCTTAGGTCCTTGAGAATGTGCCTTCTGTCAAAGCTTCCAGCCTGGGGATGGGAGCACTCACTTCAACAGAGTCCTGCCTTGGCTGCTTCAGTCTCCAGAGGTCTCTTCAATGGGCTTCCTCATCTTAGACATCAACCTCCAAAATCCTTGAGCCAAAATAAAACTTGACTTACTTTACAAGTAGACCAGGCTAGATACTTAAGTGGAGTCAAGCTGTCAAAAACAGGTTATAAGTGGGATAAACTAAAACAGGGGAAGAGACAATTTTGAGTGAGTTTGGCTCTGTTCAAAGGTAGATGTACGTAGTTAGCTGATTGGTTCCAGCATCTGCCTGACAAGCACAAGGTTCCAAGTTTGATCCCGGGTACCACATACCACAATGCTGGGCATGATGGCTCATACCTGTAATTCCAGAACTTGGGAGGCAGAGGCAGAAGGATTTCTGTGAATTTGAGGCTTACCTGGGCTACAAAGAGAGTTCAGGGCTAGTCTGAACTAAAAAGCAAGAACCTGTCTCAAAAAAACTAAAAAAAAAGGAGAAAAAAAAAAAGAAATGAGGATGTTTGACCAAAAACATGACGAAGGGGACAGCACTGCAGCTCTCTGGGGAAGAAGGTACCAGGTTTGGGAACACTGAGCCAGAGTATGGCTGGAGCTGAGTGAGCCAGAGGCGTCAGGAGGACAGTCATGACAACAAAACGAACTCTGATGGAAGATGTGAGCAGTTTTGGCTTTTGCTTGAAGGTGTAGAAAATGCTGAAAGTTTCTAATACAGGAGCGACAGAATTTGGAATAAGTTTTAAAAGAATCTTCACAGCTCACCAAAGTAACTCAGTGAAAAAAGAGCTATGTAGCTTCTGTAACATGGCCTGGGACTTCACACAACCTTGATAAAATCCAGCCTCATAAGGAAAACTGTGCAAGGTCATAGAGAGGAATTCCTACAAGGAAAATGCACACAGGAGATCACAGAATGTTGTCAACTGCTATCACATGAGTGAGACCGCACAGTTCAAGTTCAGCACCGGGGCAGAACATGCCTCTCATGAGGTAAATGGTACACATGAAAATTTAACATTCAGTAATTTTTCTTTCATGTAATTGTGTTCTAACTTCTGAATCCTAATCAAAGAACTTAACATTGGCCCACAAGACCACTCAGTATCTTAGACCTAACTTGAAGGCTTTAGCTCAAATATCTCATAAAATATGGTTGCAATTAATACAAAATCAGACTGGAGAAGGGCCTATGCAATATGATCACATGCTGCAGATCAGGCAGGTAGACTCCTGTACAGAGTGACCAACGGGCCAC
>PVIR01009678.1:0-52289 GCA_004026965.1 Petromus typicus | reverse complement strand
TTTTTTCCCCAATCCTTATCCACCTTACAACCCTGCCCTGTACATACATAAGCTTTGTTTCCTTTCTTTTTTGTTATAATCTCATTATTTTCCCCCTTGTTATCAAAATATTTCTTTAGCAAAATTTAAAAGAAATTTAAAATCTGTCATATGGTTAAGCCTTGTGATTCTTCACGTTGTGAGTTCCTTTTCTCTTCCAAGTGAGACTGACTTTTACCATGTGCGTCAGAGCTCGGTTATGTATTAGTTGACTTAGGGACTAGTCCAGAAAACACTTCTTTTCCCATCATTTGGCCTAAAAGAATTTATGGGAATGTATTTTAAACCTACCAATTAGCACATGGATCTTCCAATGTAATCACTTGGCAGTTTTGAGTCACAAAATCCTCTTTGAAAAACCTGTCTTTAAAAAATGACGTTACATAGAAAAGAAACTCTCTTCTCTAGTTCAGAAAACTTGTTTAAAATTTGAAATTCAAAATTAGTGGAATCATTAAATTTTATGTAGAGGAGGTTAACCTTCTAATCAGTGCAGTATCCCCTTCAGAAAGTCCATAACAGTTGATTTTTCAGCCTATCTTTGAGTAATTCTATTGACAAAAGCATTTTTTATGTGGAGTCAAAACCAGTATTCTGGCTTTCTCAGATTTTTCAATTGATACTCAAGTCTGCTGAGAGATATTTGATCTCTCTTACCTCAGATAACTTTAAGTATTTGAAGGCAATTGTTTATCAAAGTGCTTCCCCGTCATGTCCTCTCCTGGTTAGGTATAAAGTCCTTATTTATCTCTACCTCTGTCCATGTCCTTCAGTTTTCTAAGCACCTAGGATAGTCTTCTATAGCTAAATTAGTTAACTAAAGTCTTTGGTACTGACAAACACCTTGACTTGTGAGTTAAAATGTAGTTTAGTTGGAATCCCTCGATTTTCCCATAGTCACAAATAATTTTAGGGCCAGGGATTTTGCTCAGTGGTTCCAGCACCTGTCTTGCAAGCACAGGGACCTGGGTTCGATCCCCGGTAACCACATACAGTACTGGAGGTGGAGACTCATGCCCGCCCAGCAGCAACCAGTACACATACCATGGTGCTGGGTGTGTTGGCTCATGGCTGTAATCGCAGCACTAGGGAGGCAGAGGCAGGAGGATTTCTGTGATGTGAGTTTGAGGCTGAGCTCAGGGCCAGCCTGAACTACAAAGCGAGACCCTGTCTCAAAAAACTTAAAAAACCACAAATTTTAATAGTACACTGATATGAAAAGTTAAGGAATTTTATTCCAGCCTGAAAAAGAAATTTCAGTTAGATCAAAATGATGAGTCCTGAAATAAATTAGGAATTTTGGATGTAAAAATGTAACTTTCTGCTTCTTCTACTCCTCACCTATCATTCAGAGATAAAAGAACTTTCACCAAGAAGATAGCAGTAGAATCTCCATTGCTATCCTCCATTGTATAAAATTAGTTTGTAAGATAAACAGAATCAGTTTACTTCTTTCCAGTCCTTGATTACAATTTTCTCTTTTTATATTTGTTGAGAGGCTGTGAATTTTAGTTAATAAAACATGGGCAGTGACAGAGGTTATGAAAAGAAAGGCATGATAATGTGGAGGAGACCTGTCATAAGAGGGCCTATGGTGCTCTGTAATTGTAGAGTTAAACTATCTGAATATCTAGCAAGATTGTTAGCAAGAGCTGGCTAAAAGATTTGCTATGATAATTCAGATAGCTGCCAGTTCATGGGAGATATCTTATGTCATATGGTAACTTGGTGGTCAGAATTTAATCTTTACTAAGGCCTAACATGCAAATTCAGCCCCATCCCCAAAGGAAGAGAGTTATATACTGAAGAAAGTAGAATGTTGTTTAAAGCCCAGTGGACTTGTGCTGTGTTTCCCTGGAAGGGTATGCCAGAATGCCATGCAGGATTTGTATTTGCCAAAGAGCTTTTGGGCATCATTGCCTTAACTGGATCGTATGAATCAAGTCTTAGAGCAGGTGGGAATCCACTATAAGAAAGTCAGAGTACTTTATCTTACTCTCAGTGAACCTCAGAATAGACAGCTTTTTGTCTTACTGGGAGAACAGGTCAGAAAAGCACACCCAAAGAAGGCAGATGCTAGCTTATAATTGACAGAAACCTTTAGAGTTTTCTGATCGCAGGTGGAGTCAAACACACCAGTTTGGTCTTGACCTTGAGAGGAGTTCTAGCTAAGGATCATTTTAATAATTTTAAATGGTTCAAAAAATAAAAATAACATTTTAAGACTTGTGAAAATAATATAAAACTTGAATTTGTGTCTAGAAATAATGTTTTATTGGAATACGGCCTCCTCCAATTGTATAGTAAATCATTGTGGAGTTGTATTTAACCACTCTCCATTTTCCTTTAGTTGTTTTTCACTAGGTGACTTCTATCTAAGTGGCATTTTGTAATCTTTCTATCCCTGCTTCGAGTCGATGGACAGAGCTGTTAAGGTGCTGGCTTCTGATACAAACTACAGTAAAAGTTCAAGTCTTAGCTCTAGCTATGTGAATTGGGCAACTTTCTTAAGCTTTCAGTGCCTCAGTTTTTTCACTGGTAGGTTGGGAAAAGAAATATTATAAACACATACAGTGTTGTTTTGCAGATTAAGAGAGAATGTTTTTTGTGTCCCCAAGAAGATTGTTCAGCACAACCAATGCTCAGTATATCTTATCTGTTAGATTGATTCCATTCTGTGTACCTCTATCTTACTTCAGGCTCTTTTTATTTCTTAGGTGAACAGTGTGTTATATCACAAAATGGATGCCCTGATTTCTGTAGATAAGTTCTATGGTCATTCCTCAGTATCTATATTGCACCGATTCCCTAGAGCCCCTGACAGTTATCAAAACCCGTGGATCCTCAGAGCCCATATAAAAAATGGCATAGTACTTGTGCATAACCTGTGTCCTTCCTCTTGTAAACTTTGTCATCTCTTACATATTTATCATACTTAATATAATGTAAATGATATGCAAATTGTTATTATACTGTATTGGCTAGGCAATAATGGCAAAGAAAAAGATCTGTACATTTTCAGCTCAGTTTTATTTTTCTTAATATTTCCAGTCATGGTTGTTTGAATCCAGAAACAGAAACCATAATATGGAGGGATGACTATATATTATTTTATTTGAGATAGAGTTTTAAAGTTTATATGAAATCCACTGAATTCCACTAACATTCATGCCTCATGTGACTTCTGATTAACTAAATGGAAAAATTGCAAAGTGGAAACATTTTAGTTCCTTCTTCCAGAGGAACCAGCAGGTTAAGAGTCAGCTTCAGAAAATCCAAAGGCAGATGTATAGTTTGGAATGCCAAAATAAAACAAACCAGGGACGCTCACGTAATATCAACGCAGGCAAAATTAGTTTGGGGAGAATTTACGGATCAAAAGCTCCTAGATGAGGGAAATGGGAAGCTGTGGTGTAGCCTCCGGATGTCTCTGCAACAGTTACTTGGTTAAGCAATAACATCAAGTAATACCTCTCTGTAGAGTCATATGTGCTCCGGATCACAGTTACAGCAAGAGACACAGCGTTCCCTTTCTGTTTTTCTTTCATCCACAGACAACTGCTTTTAACCTCGTTGGAGTTGTTTGCTCAGAATGAAAACCGCATTTGTACAATCACTTTACATGCTCCTCCTGATAATTTGCAATTGTTTATTTCCTCAAAGATGCTTCTATTTTCTCATTCCCTTTGTGTGTTTAATATTACTAATTTTAAATGGTTTGATTTTGAATTTCTGAGCAAGTATGCATGTTAAAGGGTACTTGTAAGGAATAGAAAGTTCCCACGGTTTTCAGCTTCTTTGCATCATGCTTTCTTTTAAAATGGCACCTGGGAAATATTGACAGTTTTATTGTAGTATATTTCCTCTCTTGTCTTGTGGCAAATTTCTGCCTGCTTCTTTGGTCAGAATTATTAAAGATTTATCTATATGTTGAGAAACTAAAGTGGAGTTTTAAGAAAGAATGATTGGATGTCATATATAGAGTTTAACTGTGCAAATATATAATAGACAATAAAATTAAATTTCTACTAGAGCTCCCTGGTTCTGCTATCATGGAAGACATCAACTTTGATTTGTTGATATATTCAACATTTCCTACAACCATAAATGGTGGTTTGGCTCTTGTATTATGCTGTCAATGAGGATAGCAGAATGCTCATTTAAACTAGTGTAGTGTTATGGCAAATAATACCGGAGATGAAATATGAAACATCATTTTCCCGACCTGTTAACTGTATGATATGCCAAGTTCTTGTTCTCTAGAAATTGAAGAATGGGTCCTAGGAACAATGGAGCTTAAAAATAGGATTATATTTTCTTGATAAGAAAGCTCCTGATGAGTAAGAGGGTTCCCAAGTGGGTAGCTTAGGGAATCCTGCTTTACAGGGGAGTTTTGTAGGGTAAAATCCATGCAGGTACAACGTAGGTCACAGCCAGGAACTTCCAATCCGGTTACAAGTATAGTAACTAGGTAACAGTGGTCCAGTTAGGAAACAAGTTACATAGCAAATGTGGATGGGAAGAGTAAGGATTAATTTCAGAAGTGATGGTCTCTGGTTAGCCTCTGGGGTGCTTGATGCCTGTCTAGACTTCTCCAGACCCTGCTCTTTGAGGAAGTATGCAGGTCCGATCTTGAAGCTGCTGTGCCTCTGGGGCAGCTGTAGTGTCTTTCACCTTTGTTCTGGCCCTCTTGAGGACCCACCACTATCTGACTGTTGATAATATTTCTACCTGTCCCATTTGTCTGTAATACTAGGACCAAGAATTCAGGAAGGAATTAGATCCATCACACTACCTGCCTGCCTACCTACCTGTCATCTACCCTGTAGTGCTGCTGTCTCATTCAAGCTGATGTTTAGTGTCCATTCTTGAACTATCCCTGTAATTGCCTTCAGCTCCTGACAGCAGGGCACAATGCTGAGTAATGTTAAAGGAACAGGTTATAGAGCTGGGGCTGAGTTTTTACTGAGGCACCCATTTATTAGCTGTGCGATCGTGGACACATTAGCTTGTTTCTCAGTCTCTGTATCTGAAAAACAGGATGGTCATTAGGTGCTGCTTCTTAGGAGGATCAAGAAGATTAATGTATATTAAAAACTAAATGCATATACCAGTAATCACAGCAGTCTGGGAGGCTTAGGCAGGAGGATTGTGAGTTTAAACCTAACCTGGGCAATGTAGTGAGACTGTGTGTATCTGAGACACAAATTTTAAAAAAGGGCTAGGAATGTTGCTGAGTTCCAAGGCCTTGGGTTCAATCCCCAGAAAGTGGGATTATAGCCACGGATGAGATGATACCCTATCTCGTCAGGTGGGCACAACCATGCTACACCATGATTTTCCTCTCCATAGTCCTTTTACTACTTACAAAAATGATAAAGCTTCATCTTCTTGCCTGATTGTAGCTAGCTAAAAGCTGCTATTGGTATGAAGTGCTACTTCCAGGATAAACAGCAATTGCTGATGTTAAGTGGGCAAGGACATCATCAAATAGGAAGGAAGAGGACTCTTCCTTCTCTTTCATTTTAATTTTCATTGAGAATAGAATTTTAATGCATGAGTAGGGTGAAATATGATGTTTTGATATTTCATCACTTTGAATCCTCCCTCTTGTGCCCCTCTTAGCACAATGGAAACAGGCAAAACCGAGAATGTGTTTTGTAGACATTCAGCCTCCAGCATTACTGACAAGAGTTGAAACCAGTGCATTGCAGTTGAAATCCTAACTAAATTACATTTCAATAATTGAAAGGCTGTGGGGCCAGAGATTTAGCTCAATGGTTCCAGCACCTGCCTTGCAAGTGCAAAGGCTCTAATTAGATCCTTGATAACCACCTACAACAATGCAGGGCATGGATATTCATGTCCACCAGCAATCAGAACCACATACCACAGTGCTGGGTGTGGTGGCTCATGCCTGTAATCCCAGCACTCAGGAGGCAGAGGCAGGATTGCTGTGAGTTCCAGGCTGAGTTCAGGGCTACCCTGAGCTACAAAGCTGTCTCAAAAAAAAAAAAAAAAAAAAAAGGCCATGAGGTTATTCTTGTTTTGGGTGTAATTTAGGGATTCTAACAATAATAATACATATTTTTAATCTTTATTGGTACATTACATATATGCATCATGATTGCAGTCCATAATGGGGATTTGCAGCAGTATAAGCCACAACTTAATTCTCATTTTTTCCCATAGCCCTACTCATCCTACCGCCCCCCCATATACATAAAATTTGTTTCCTTACTTTTTTGTTATAATCTCAGTATTTTTTCCCCTTCACCCTATTTTACTTTGAGCATTTTATATTTCACAATATATAACATACAATTCTAGGACTCATTTAACAATAATAATATTAGCTCTTGGAGTTAAGAAATGTAAGTGATATTTAGAATAGTGGCCAACTCTGACACATCCCAAAATCTGTCAGACTAAAATAAAAGTGTGGAGGAGAGATAGAATTAAGGGGCAGAATGAAAATGATTTCATTAATGAAAGACATTTCAAGCTGGGGCAATAGTGTTCACTGACGTTTTATCTGCAGTCTTTTCTTTTTATTCCAGTCTTAATTCAATAGCAAATATGTTTGCATCTTAAATGATTAAAATTTTTTTTGAGCAGCCTTCTACTTTCAGCTGTCTTTCTCCATCTTTCTGCCTTTCCTTCATTGCTCCTCCAGACCTTCTTACCTGTTCCCTCTTCTCACCCCTTTTCTATTCCCTCTCTCATTTTGTTCTCAGTTACATCTATTTGACTTTGCACCTGTCTCAGCTAGATTTGACTCCTGTTTTTTTTTTCTATGTGTACTATTTGAAATGAGGCACTCACAACTAAATTATAATATTTTAAGTATGAAACTAAATCATAATATTTTAAGTACGAAACTTAAAGGGGTAGAAATTTAGAGATGTTCACTTCCTCTTCATTGTTTGAAGGTAAGAGCGTATGTTTAATTTCCACTAACAGTGTAGGAGCTTGAAAATAATCTTTCTCTCTATTCTTTCTTTGGCATTTTATTTCTTTCTGCAATTGCATTGTACCTTTTGGTGTGATGGTTCAGTGGATGTGCTCAGCTCTAATGTGGATGTGAGAAGAGAAAGAGGAGAAGCACTTATCTGGTTGGGAAATCCCAGTTTGGGTTAAGAGCCCGATCGTTATTCTAATGTCTTCTATCTTTTGCAGCATGTATAATTAGAAGATATTGTATTTGGTGGTGGTTATGATATACAGAGGTTCATAGACAGAATTATCATGTATATACCAAGAAAAGAAATTTTTTTCTAAGCACAATCTGTGACCTATCATGAAGGCACTGTCAGAATCTATTATCTATATTTATGAGAATTTAATTATGCAGAGCCGGCTTCTGTAAGCACTCTTGTTATTTCTACCGAAATCTGCCTTTGCTAATCAGCAAATTAAATGTTAGAAATGAGTTTCCCCTTCAAATATTGGCCTGTCAACAGCATGATAAATCTTAGAAATGCATTGTCAGAAGTTTACAGGTATGTAGTATATATAAATTGGCTAAAAGTTTTTAGAGATACCTCCCATACCTTTAGAGATACCTTATTTATTTAATAAGATAGAAATAATTCATTGAGGTTGGAAGTGTTCACTGATGAGGACGGCACTTGAACCTTGCATTGACTCTTTGTCCAGTCATTGATTCTGGAAAATCTTGTATTTCCTGATGCTGACTCTGAGGAAACAGAATATTGTGCAGTCTGGGCCTGGTTTTGACAAGGAGTCTGGTGCTTGGTTATTGTCTTAACATTCTTTGCTTTTGAGACAGGGTCTCACTTTTGTAGTTCCAACTGGCCCTGAACCCAGCCCCGAACTCACAGCAATCCTGCTGCCTCTGCCTCCCGAGAGCTGGGATTATAGGTGTGAGTCTCCACACCCAGCACTGTGGTATGTGGTGCTGATTGCTGGTGGGTGTGAGTCATCATGCCAGATATTGTTGTATGTGGTTACTGGGATTGAACCTGGGGCCTTGCACTTGAAAGGTAGGTGCCAGAACCACTGAACTAAATCCCTACCCCTTCCAAGCCCTGCTTTAACTTTTGTTTTTTTTTTTGAGACAGGGTCTTGCTTTGTAATTCAGGCTGGCCCGGAGGTCACTGTGTAGTCCAGGCAAGCTTTGAAATCATAGCAATCCTCCTGCCTTGTCTCTGAGTGCAGGGATTTCAGGTGTGAGAGCCACCATGCTCGACTATTTTAACATCCTTGATGAAGGAGGCCTGTAATTTTTTTTTTTTTTTTTTTTTTTTTTGCAGTGGACCCTGAAAATCATTTAGAATTGGTTGACTTTTTCTTCTATACATGGACATTGTGAAAGTGGATCTTGGACTTTATGGAGCTTTTACCAATTGAAGGAATTCTTCTTCCTATTATTGCATGAATGCTCATGTAGGAAGTAAAATTTGGTTTGAAACTTCATTGACATTGAATCAATATAATCGTCGGGAATATCTAAGCCTGTCTTTCTTTACTGACTATTATGAAAAAGAATTTAAGAGCGGGTCAGGGATTTAGTTCAGTGGTTCCAGCACCTGCCTTGCAAGTGCAGGGGCCAGGGTTTGACCTCTGGTAACTACATACAACAGTGCCAGGTGTGGGGACTCACACCTTCCAGCAATCAGTACCACATACCACAGTAGGGGCTCATTCCTGTAATCCTAGCACTTATGAGGCAGGAGGATTGCTGTGAGTTCAAGGCCTGCCTGGACTACATAGTGAGCTCAGGACTAGCCTGAACAGCAAAGCACATAGAAAAATAAATCTTCTGACATGAAACTTCCTTAAAATTTTGGTGCAAAATGTTGGATCAGAGGGATAAATATAGGTAACTACTTAGGCCATCAAGAAACTAAAATCAGGTGATAAAAAGTTCATCATTGCTTTACTTATTTTGCTAGAAGCTGAAAATTGTTACTCCTCTCTACTTCACCTCATAGTATCTTTGTATACAATTTTACTTGTAACAGTAGGTTGGATTGTGTTTGTAAATAGAGACCATGTTGTTTGAAAGAATGGGCTCATGGATTAGGCAGTACTCTTTAGCCTCCTTAGCCTTTGAGGGGGATTTGATTTAAAACTTTGTATGTAGAAGCTGATTACTGCCCAGTGACATTGTTCAAGTAATGTTCTGACAGGTATCCTGGGAGACAGGGCATTATTTTAATTATTTTTTTAAGCTTTAAGTGAGCCAGATTTCTGTCCTCCGCCTGTAACTGTGCATTGGCTTCCAATTTGCAGCTAGAATGTGGACATATTTTCCAAATGAATGAAAACTCAGTTTACAGTGAGATGGCAAAGCCTCTTTCCTGGAGAAGCACAGCCTGGGGACTCATAGAGACTGCTTCAGCTAGACCGGAAACAAAACAGATTATGCTTGCTGGGCTTTTAGCAATATTCTGTTGACTTAAAGCTTTTAATCTTGTTTTGAACACAGATAATTCCTCTTTCTACAAGTCCTCTAGGGATTGTTCTGTTTGCTGGTCCGGCAGTCTGTGTCTTCTCCAGTATGTCTTCTTTTGCCTTTAAAATCTGTTCACTCTAGTGTAGTAAAGAACAAAGGAGGGTAAATGATGCAGCTTGTTCTTTCATAGATCTATGGGAAAAAAACAAGATTAGACCATATATGGTGCACATATCATCTATCTATCATCTATCATCTATCTTTATATCTATCTATCTATCTGTCTATCTATCTAAACAGTTCAAAACTACCACATGTCTCTCTTTTCTTAAAGGGCACAGGAATGTGTTTGTAAACGTGACAGTGTGGTGGACTGATCAAAGTGGGACGAGGGCCTTCTGCAGGTCTGCCTGGCACTGAGCGTGAGTACCGTGACCCTCAGTCCTCTTCCTCCCCTCTGAGCATGTATCCACTGTTAGCATTAACCATCTGGGAGTCTGAGTCTAAATACAAAGTGATCCGATAAGCGCAATTCATTTTGAACAAGTATACTCTCTGTCTTTGTGATTTGTATGAAAAGTTTCACACTGGAATGAATTAAATAAAACAAATTGAACCAATAGGCAAATGAAACTTGAGAAACAACCCGACTGTCCCAATTTCTTCTACTTTTGGCCAGAGTTACTGTATCTAGTTTTGTGTGTCCAGTTATTTGGAGTAAAGTGACATTTTTAAGTTTGATAGCTACAACTATTTTTTATCTATTTAATCAGCTTCTTTGAATGTTTAACATTTCAACCTTGTGTTCCTGTGTTAATCGGTAATCAGTACTGAGGTTTCTCTCACAATATGTACCCACAGCTGAAGGGTTATAAAGTTTATTCAGCCTCATCACAAGGGTCACAGAAAGTGAAAAACAGTGCTTTATCTTAGATAACAACCATGTATTATCGTAAGAATATGTCAAATATTGAACTCATCATTTTAATAACAATAAATATGGCAGTAGGTCAATGTTGGACACATAATTTAATGCTAGTAATTATATGCCCACAAACGTCCTGCAAACTAGGCTCAGACTTTTGTTTGAAGCATACTTGTACACTTGGTGGTTTTCACATATTTCACCAGAGCAGTATTTTTTATTCCAATGCTCTATGGTGTCAGGTCAAAAGACTTTTTTTTAGCATACATTTTATTTAAGGGAAACCTTAATAAATAGACTTTATGAGAATGTCACAAGGCCAGATATATTTACAACTCTGAACTGTGACCAAACTAGAGAGTTTGTAACAATCATATAAATGGAAAAACATGATCGTACAATCTACATGGCTTCCATAAAAGTACTTCCACTCCCTCCAATATTGTAGGTTTTATAGGTTTTTAAACCTGAAAAACTATAGAAGAATGTAGGGGAAAAATATGGTAATGAACGTTCTTAACTGGTCATTTGTATGTTGTGGAATTTAAGACATTATAAAATGAGGGTGAGAGAGGACATCCAATACAGGTTTCATTTTAAAAAGCTTTTACTTTGAAATACTTTCAAACTTTCAGAAAAATTACAAGGTCAATAGAAAGAAATATTTAGCTTTTATCCATGTCCTCTAATTATTAGTATTTTACCACATCTGCCATTGCTCTGTCCATTCATCTGTCCACCTATCATCTGTTTTGTATCAATTTTTACCTGTTCTCCATTTTTACTTTTGTTTGAGAGTATGTCTCAGATGTGATGCTTTGTTATTCCTAAATACTTCACAACATATATTTCCTACTTATCCATAATAATCTGTATGTATCACAAGATCAGAAAATTAGCATATATATGAAACTACTGTATAACTCCCAAACCTCATTCAAATCTGTGGTTATTACAAAAATGTCTTTTGTACTAACAGACAAAAAAGAGGAAAATAGCATAAAATAGGAAAAATAAAAACAATCCAACCCTCTACTCTCCTGTACTCCACAGTCCCTTTCCTTTTTGGTTCAAGAGGTAGGCCAAGATCAAAAATTAGATTTGATCTCATGTCTCTGTATTTGCATCAATTAGGAGAAGTTTAGGCTTTATTTGATTTTTGAAGTATATATTTTAGAAATGTATGAGCAAATTAGTCTATAGAATGTCACTCAGTTTGGACTTGTCTAATGTTTTCTTGTTCTTTTATTCAGAAAACACATTTTTAGGCAGGAACATTATAAAAATATTTTCATCATTATATTAAGAAACATAATTTCAGTTTGTGACATTATTGGTCATGTTGCCTTAATGTCAACTTGGTTTTCTATTGTATAGTTAACTCATTAATATTTTATACCTAATAACTAATTAATATGCATTTTGTGGGAAATAATTTTAACTTAGGTATTCTGTTCTTTGTTAAATTTTCATCCCTAGTTTAAGTATCTTTTACTGATTTTCATTAGAAACATCTATTATGATGTGGTTGATATGTTAATTAGCTCCCCATTTCTATAAGAAAATCCCAATAAACTTAAAAGGAGAAAAAAAAAAAAACTGTTTTGGCTCATGGTTTCAGAAGATTCAGTCCATGGTTACGTGGCTGTGTCACTTTTGAGCCTGCACCAAGACAGCACAGCATGGTGAGGAGCAAGTGAAAGAGTGAAATGCTCATCTGGTGGAGCCTGTGAACCAAAGATGGAGAAGGTTACGCCAGCATCCTACAATATCCATTAGTGACACAATCCTACTTAAAGGCTTCTATCACTTTTCACTAGTACCAAGCTAAGGACCAAACTTTTAACATAGGGCCTTTTAGGGAATATTAAAGACCCAAACTATAGTGGGGGTGATTTCTTCTATAATTATTACCTAGATTTTAGTGGAAAGTAGACCCCTAAACTCCTCTTCTATTTCTTCCTTAAAACTAGTCTTTTAGTTTTATTTTGCACTGAGATTTAAAACAATTTTTCAAATCATTTTTCTTATTAGTTTGTAGTACATAATGTTTACATTCCTTGTGGGGAGTTGGTGCATGCACATAACACATCTTAATTCCTTTTTTAAAATTTTTGTTACATTTCCTCCCTTCTCTCCCCATTCTGTCCATCTCTTGATCTTCTCCTTCTTGTACAGGTTTATAATACAGAATGTTTATGTTACTTGTGTGGAGTCTGTACCTACCTGTACAGAACACATCTTTTGGTAGGTCATTGCCATTTTTTGATACTTAACTTCCTTTTTGACACAAAAAGATGTTCTAATTTTCCCTTGTACTTGAGATTGAACTTGAGACCTTGTGCTTGTGAGGCATTGAGAACCACTGAGCTAAATCCCTAGCCCTAAATCTTTAATGATTTATAAGACCCTTTAAAAGCAACCCATAAGTTTTTCTGGAGACCTACGATTCAGTGGCAATAACTATGATTGTATGATACTGTAGAATGAGGGCTCAGTGCTGCTGAGTGGATAAAATATTTACTTCTTCCGTCATGCCGTTAGAATGAACTAAAACTTTAGCTTATTCACTCTTTTGAGGTTTGGCTCTGAAGAAATTGCTTGCTTAGTGGCAGAATGCATGGCACTGCTCTTTCCTTTATCCTTGTTTTTCCTTCAGTGTTAGAGGAAAAGAATGATCTAATCTTCGTTTTATGGCTTGCTCTGAATGCACCATTTTTTTCTTTCTTTTTAATTGAGAGTGAGGTAGGTGATGTTTGGATGAATATGTAACAATGATGTAATAATTCTATCTAGTCAAAATGCTATGAAGTGATGTGATTCTCAATTCAGAAACTCCAGAGCCTTTTGTTTGAAAATGGAACAAATCTTTTATTAGATGAATGAATTTTCATGTAAGTCCATGACAACATACATTGTTTAGATAAACAAATTCGGTTGATTCTAATAAAATAAGGAGGTATTAAGTACTGAATTTGAGATCTTGGTTCTTGTCTTAGTGTAATCCATGCTGTCAAAAGATATCATAACCGTGCTTTTTTCAAGTTCCTAAGTACACATTAAATGAAAATAATGAGCATTAATTTTAATGGAATGAGTATATTTAACAAATTATTTTGATATATATCAAGTAATACTAAGAGTGATCAAAGCTTATTACAAATAAGTTATGACTATGTGTGTAAAGGAGGGCAATAGTAATATGGATACTTCTGAATAGGTTTTAGTTGAACTGTTAGGGTACATTTATATGTTAAGAGAGCTGGAGATTTCTAAGGAGTTATCAACTCAGGATGCCACTCCTAAGCAACAGGGAGGGATGAAAAGCATGTTAAGTCTCTCAGTCATTAACCTGGATCCCCAGTCTCACTGTAATGGAAAGATGAGAAGACCTGTGTCATCTTTTCTTGCCAGCTAAAAGGAAGAGTGGGAGAAAATTTGTACTTTTCCCCAGGATTTCCTTCAGGGCTTTAATTTTAAAGTGCTTTGAATTATGTTGAATGTGCTAGATTTACCTTCTAAATATGCTTGCATTGACCACATCCTGAGCAAAAAACCCAATGACAATAACGTTTGACTATTAATCACAATATAGCAACTTAGTCAGAAGTGCCTAATAGATTAGTAAAACATGGCTCTGGGGATGTTTGTGGAGTGTTTCCAGAGATTCTTGACTTGTAGGTCAGCAATCAGGAAGGAAGACTCATCTTGGTTCTGAGTGGCACCAGCCCATAAAATGTAGCCTGGGTGGAGTAAAAGGAAAAGAGAAAGAGTCCAGGCTAGTTGAGCAGGCACATCGTTTGGTGCCATTGTCTCTGGATGTCATTTTCCCGCCTCCTCTGGACTGCAGTGCAGGTTCATACCAAAGGCTCTCAGAGGGTTTCTAGGTTTTGAGCTTGGACTCGTGCTGTGCTCTTGGCCTTTCTTATTCTGCAGTTTCCCTCTTTTTTGGATGAATAGCTGTTGGATCATCTGGCTCTCCAGCATGTAGACAGCCATTGTGGATTCTTCACTTCTGATCCTATAAGCATACCTAATAAGTCCCCTTACAAATTATGCCTGTATTTTCTATTGATTCTGTTCCTCTGGGGAACCCTAACTAATACATAAGGGGAAATATAAGATTTTGCAAGATACTTTCACCCTGGTATGATAATGACAAATTATTTTAGAAAGTGATACTATTCCTGAGGATCCAAAAATAAAATAAATAAAATCAGATGAATGAAGTTTTTCTTACCAGCTGTATGACCTCAATAAGTCTCTTAAACTTTTTGTATCACAACACAAAGAACTTTAATGGCATTAGAGTTTCAGATTAGACTCATGGGGATATGATTTGAGGCAAGGAATGAGACTGAAAATCAGCAGGGAGATGTCTTACGAATTAAAGGTCTGGATTTGTGGCTATTCTGCTGGTCAGTAAGGAAGGAAAGTCTTACAGGGTTGGGATTTTCTTTACTCATACCACACTGTGAATGTCTTACAAATGCAGTCATGACTGGGAGATTTATATTCTGGTGATGAGAGAAGATCAGATAAGTACGGTGTGCATGTAAGACTCCAAAGGAAATATGAAAGGAAAAAGTTACTAAAGGTCAAGTTGCCTTCTCTATATAAGAAGAGTAGAAGTGAGTGGAATTGCAACTGTTTTAGAAGGAAAAAAATCAGGTCACACTTCTAGATTCAGGGTGTATAATGTACACTGTAGAAAGGATACTTTTATTTTTCTTTACTCCTGACAGTGTTGTAAGGCTTCAAGGTGGAACTCATTCTTGATCATGTATTTGAGTTTTTCTGAGAAGCTGGTGGAAAATATCTGTGAAATGCTCCTTTGTAACAAGAATGTAGTCTTCTTTTTGGAAAGAACCTATTTGCTATGGTTGAATTATTCGAAATCCTTCAAAAAGCTCATAGTATTGAAGGGATGTTTATCAGTTGAATAGGCTCTTCCCTGTCTCTCTCTCTTTGCTTCTTGGCTACCATGAAGTAACTTCCATGATGTCCTACCTCATCTCAGCCCCGGAGCAATGGTACCAGCTGATCATGGGCTGAAAGCTCTTTAACTGTGAGTTAAAATAAACTTTACTGCTTTAAGTTGCTTTCCTCAGGTGTTTTGTCACTGAGATGGAGAGCTGACTAGCACACTATCCTACATGAAGAGCAAGTGATGTAGATAAACTGATCCACATATCTTCAGTCATATAGGTGTGAAGTTCTTTTATGTTTGTCTCCGTGACTGTTTTGGGTGTATATTCCTGAAGGCAGATTAAAAATGGGAAGAGTTATTTTCACCAAAACTGTTTATAATATAAATGTCTAATACAGTATTTAATGGGGGAGGATCAGATAAGTAAGAGCAAAGAGACACATTCTCCCTAAATTAGCTTCAAATAGATCATGACCCTTCGGTGAGAGAGCAGCGGTAGAGAGCAGTGGCAGCAAAGGAAGAGAGAGAGGAAGAGAGCAGAGAAGCAGCGGTAGAGAGCAGAGGAAGTGGGGACTGGCTCAGAAGTACCTGTGGGAGGGGAGACTCACAGGCCAGGGGAGATTGACAAGCAAGGATTCAGTGGCCAGAGGATACTGGATGACCCAAGGATATTGGATGTAGAGCTCCACAAATACAAGGATCAAAAAAGAGATCCTGTGGCAAAAACAAAAACAAAAACAAAACAAAACCAAAACAACAAAAAACCCCCAAAACCAAATAAAACAAAACAAAATAGAAATTATGAGAAAGAAAATGTAGATTAAATATTTTGGAAATTAATATATAATTTGAGCCAAGAGAAGAATATTATTTAGCAACAATAAAACATTAGACTTGACATTTTAGAGTGTGTCAATAGGAAAGAAGTCAGGAAAGTGGAGGGATTAAGAAGAAGACAGTTTGTTGGTGTTGGCCCTAAAATGTTATAACACAAAATGTTATATTTCTAAATATAAATACTATAAGAAAGAGCCTTGTATTAAAGCACCAGAAAAGGCATCAGTTGACAAGAAATTCCTAGCACTAGCCATTATGTTAAAAGCTTGAAATATACTATTGCCTGTGACCCTTTCATCAAAGTATTCGCTCTGAGAACAGCTACTAACTGTCAAACTGAGTTTGAACCCAAGCTGTTCTGACCCCAAAGCCAATGGATCTGTCCCCCTCCCTTGGAGAAAGAATGTGGAAGTTTCAGTCAAAGGCTAAAGATAAAAGCCATCTAACAGCAGGCATCTTAATTCAAGAACTGAGCGCCACAGTCATGCTGCAGAAAGGGGAAATGATCCTGGTCAGGATGCTCTCATTCCGGATTTCAGAAGGACTTCTGAGGTTTGTCCAAACATTCTTTTGGCTGCTGTTTTCATTGAAATAAGGAAAAATAGTGAACTACCAGCAAGATGAAACTAAGAATTTTAACCAAATACATATTTAAAAAATCATATTGGTACATTTTAGATATACATAATGATAACATTCATCATAGAGAATTGATACTGTACATGATATATCTGCATTTTTCTTCAGCTTCATTCCCTTCCCTCTCTTCAACCTCTCTTCTCCTCCTTTTGTGTAAAGTTTTGTTTCCATTTTTTCCTTCTATCCTCTAGCTTCTTTTTCCTTCCTTTCCATCTCTGCCTTCCCTTGTTCCTCTTCCTGTTTGAATTTTTCTTCCTAATGCACAATATTTATTATGTATTTTGATACTTATTTATGCTTTTGGCTTCTCACAGCAAAGAAACAATGTGATATTTAAAAATGTGCATGCAGTTTAATGCATTTAATAGTGTGGTTTCAAGGTACATTCATTAGCTGCAAATGTCACGTTTATCATTCTTTATGGCAGAGTAGTACTCCATTATATTAAAAATTGCAACTTTATCCATTCATTTGCTGATGGGCATTTGGGCTATTTCCAAGATTTAGCTATTACAAACTGTACTGGTATAAACATGAGTGTGCATATACTGCTGTAGTATGATGCTTTTAATTCTTTTGGGAGATACTCAAAAGAGGCATAGTTGGGTCAAATGGAACCTCTAGTTTTAGTTTTTTTTGAGGAATCTCCACACTGATTTCCACAGTGGCTGCATCAGTCTACACTCCCACCAACAATGGAAAATGGTTCCTTTTCTCCTGTAGCCTTGCCAGCATTTGGTATTGGTTGATTATTTAAAATTGAAATCTTTATTGGTACATTACATATACACATCATGATTGCAGTCAACAATGAGAATTTGTACCAGTGTATGACATAACTTAATTCTCATTTTTTTTCCCATAGCCCTACCCACCCTACCACCCGCACCCCCTATATACATAAAATTTCTTTCCTTTCTTTTTTGTTATAATCTCGTTATTTTCCCCATTCAGCCTAATTCACTTTGAGTATTTTCTATTTCACAATATATAACATACAATTCTAGGACTCATTTACATCTTTATTTTCTCATACCAGAGAAAAGATGTGATATTTACCTATCTGTTAACTATTTATTTCACTTATGAAGATATCCTCAAGTATGTCCATTTAAGTATAAATGATTCAAACTTATCATTTTTTATGGTAGACTAATACTCCTTTTTGTAGAAAAGCCACAGCTTTTTTTTAAAAATCCAGTCTCCAGTTGATAGACATTTGTTTTTTTCCCAAGATTTATCAATCACAAATTGAGCTGCTATAAACATGGGTGCACATATGTCACTGTGATATGAGTCTTTTAGTTTTTGTGTGTATATACCTAGCAGAGAGATGGCTGAGTCAAATGGGACCTCCAGTCCTAGCTTTTTGAGGAATATCCAAACTGATCTCCACAGGGGTTGTACTAGTCTATAGTCCCACCAACAGTGGAGAAGGGTTCCTTCTTCTCCGCAGCCAATTCCTGTGCTATTGAAGTTTTGTTCATGAAGTCTTTCCCTAAGCCAATGTCTTCAAGAGTTTTATATAACCTGTTTTGCAACAGGTTTAGAGTGTCTGTTTTAATATTTAGGACTCTTATCCACTTTGATTTTAGCTTGGTACACGGTGAAAAAGCTAGGTCTAGCTTTAGTCTTTGACAAGTTACAGCCCAGTTTTTCCAGCACCATTTGTTAAAGAGGCTATTTTTCCTCCATTGAGGATATTTGGCTCCTTTGTCAAAGATGAGGTGGCTGAGTGTATCTGGAGTAGTTTCTGGATCTTCTAGTCTACTGCATTGATCCTCAGGTCTGTTACTTTGCCAGTACCATGCAGTTTATATCACGGTGGCTTTATAGTATAGTTTCAAGTCTGGAATTATAATAGCCCCCACTATGTCCCTGTTGCTTAGAATTACTTTTACTATTCTAGGTCTTATGTGGTTCCAGATGAAAGTTTGAATTTTTTTTCTCTACATGTGTGAAATATGGTGTTGGGATTTCAATTGGGATTGCTTTGAATCTGTATAGTATTTTGAGGAGTATAGCCATTTTGACAATATTGGTTCTTCCTACCCAGGAGCAAGGATATTGGTTCTTCCTACCCGGGAGCAAGGTATGTCTTTCCATTTTTTGATATCATCTTCTATCTCTTTTCTCAGAGTGCTATTGTTTTCAGAGTAGAGGTCTTTCACCTCCTTTGTTAGATTGATTCCTAGATATTTTACTTTGTAGGGTGCTATTGTGAAAGAAACTGACTCCCCAATTTCTATCTAAGTGGGTCTACTGTTTGTGTATACAAAGGGTATTGATTTTTGAATGCTGTTGGTTGATTTTTTAATAATAGACATTCCTTCTGGAGTGAGATGGAATCTCTGTTGTTTTACTTTGCATTTCTCAAATGATCTGTGGTGCTGAACCCTTCGTAATATCTTTTTTGTCTTGCATTTCTTCATTTGAGAAGTGCATATTCATTTCAGATGTCCATACCTTGACTAAATCTTTAGGGAGTCGATATTTTCATTTTCTCTATATATTTTAGGTATTAGTCCTTTGTCTGAAGAATGAGTGGCAAATTTTTTCGCATTCTGTGGACCACCTCTTCACTCTGTTGGTGGTTTCTTTTGCTGTACAATACTTTATTAATAAGATGAGATTCTAGTTGTTAATTCTTATATTTCCTGTGTGATTAGAGTTTTGTTCATAAAGTTTTTTCCTGTAGCAATACCTCAAGAGTTCTACCCAATTTATCTTACAGAAGATTTAGTATTTCCATTTTAATATTTAAAGGACTACTATCTAGAATATATAAAGAACTGAAAAAAATCAGACCCCACAAATTAAAAGATCTGATCCAAATAGGGCTTCTGCAATGAGAACTTTTTGGATGAAGTAGAAACAACAAATAAATACATGGAGAAGTGTTCAACATCACTGGCCATTTGAGAAATACTCAGCCAAAAAGAAAGACAATCTTTTTTCATTTATAGCTAAATGAATGCATGTTGAGAACATATTCTTAAGTGAAGTAAATTGAACACATATGTGTAAATATCAAATTTTTTCTCTGGTGTGAGAAACTGAAAGTTTAAGTGAGGACCAAGATATATAATAAATATTATGAAATAGGAAAAAAAATGTTCCATAGGGAAAGGAAACAAAGAGGGAGGATGGGAAAGAAAAGAAGGGAAAGAAGAAAATGAGAAAAGAAAGAAAAATGGAAGCAAAGTGTTTGTAAATAGGAAGGGTGAAGTTGAAGGGGAATGGGAAAAAATAAGAACCAAAATCTATTGTGTAGAGGCACAAATTCCCTATAATGAATGTGATCATAACATATGTTTAAAATATACCAATAGATTTGAAAAGAAACAGCTGGAGAGTAGATCACAAAAAACCTTGAGGCACAAATAGGTACCTTGTGAACGGGAAAGATACAGATGAGTTCTGTCTGTTGTATATGCCAACAGAAAGGGACTGCATGGGTTTTTGGCTGTGTATAAGAAAAAGCTTTGGTTTGGACATGTCATGAAGTAATGATGTGCATGATTATTTGATAAAAACTGTAAAAAACCTAGAAATCAGTATAATCAGTTCTATGCCATTTGGGTAAAAATCAAGTTTTGTATATTTTTTTTTTTTTGTACTGGGGATTGAACTTGTGTGACCCTTTGCTTTTGAGGCAGGCATCAGAACCACTGAGCTAAATCTCTGGCTCTAAAATGAAGTTTGATTCTGAAATCTATATTGAAATGCATAGAGATGAGACAAGTTAATAATATCAAAGAAAAAGAAGAAACGTGTGAAGTTTACAGTGTAATTAAGACATTTTTGTAATGGTGTTGGAGTATATTAATAAACCAAATTAATAGAGACCAGAAATAGGCCACACTTAATGTAGTAAATGTTCTCATTTAGAATTCTAATCTTGGAAAGCAGGAATATACAGCCAGAAAAATGTCAAAGGAGACTGACAATTTATGTAGTTCAGAACTGTTACTAACACAAGCTTAAGGAAATTAAAAGAAAGCACTAGGAACCTGAACAAATTAAAGAATGTAATAAAGCAGACTTGTGGTGTGAGATGTCTTATAGCAGGTTGGTATTTTGAGCAACCATAAAGTCATGATTCAGGAAGGAATATCCCCTAAACAGAAGGCATAGTGAGAATTGGATTCAGTAATGCTCTATTTTACATCAGAGAATATAATTTGGAAGAAAAATAGATCAATTTTAATTGCAAATAATCTATTTATTGAAAGGTAGAAGAACAGCTAATAAAGTACAATCATTTCTGGGCAGTAAAATTCACAAAGATATTTAATAATGAGAAAAAATATATTTGTGTAACAATTTATGTCAAATTTTCACTTTCATACTTGATAGAGATCTAGACTCACAACTCTGTGCCTTAGGAATGGTGGCTTTGTATGTGTTTATGTCTCTGAAGGAAGTGACGCAAACCAGTGTTGAATATTAGTTAGCAGCTTGACTGTTTGACAATGAGAGAAGGTCTCCTACTTCCTAGCTTTGTTAATGTGGGCAACATATTTAACTTTTGTGTGCCTCAGTCTTCTCAACTGTAAAAAAGAACAAATATAATCAGCCTTAAGCTTTTCTGAAGATTAAGTGCTATTTAACTATGAAGAGCTCGAATCTGTAAACTATACAAAACTACACTGTTCATTAGTGGCATAGCTTGGTCTTAAGTTCAGTTTTTCTGTGTCCAAATCCATTATCCTTTATTGGTCTTCTTTTATATCTTCTCTAATATGAATTATAGTCTGGGACTCTGGCCCAGATTTGAAATCCTAAGAGTCAGAGCCAAAATCTAAATGGGCAGTCTACAGGGGGATTGGTGCAAAGAAGAGGCATGACCCAATGGTCAAGTCAGTTGATCTAGATTAGCCAGAAAAAGTCCAAAAACTTAAATCCCAGAAGAGCAGACAGAAAGCAAGGACAAGCTAGAAAGTGTGTATTCTGTAATGAAGATGAGGTAGGATAACAACAGCAGGTTTGGGAAATGAGACTAGTAGAAATCCCTAAGGTGATATTGTAGGTATTTTATTATTGTTACTTTTTGGCTGTGGAGATTCAATTGTAAATGTTTATAGAATAATGATCTACTTGGCTCCTACCTCCGGCAGCTTGGACCACTTAACACTTAACTGCTGGTCCAGTCTTATCTCCAGTTTCTACCCCACTTTTGGCTCTGGTTAGGGATACTCTGAGTCCAATAACTACTTATCTAGGACCAAGCCATCCCTTTAGGTGGACAGTATCTTATTTTCATAGCTAAACATGAACTGTGGTTGCCAAGGCTGGAGACTGGCTGCCCAAATTTGATCTCTCTAAAGTGGAGGTCTGTCTATCCCCCATGCTTTGGCCTTGTCTATTGCCTGTTACCTCACCCACTCCTCTATCAGAACTCTCCCTGGTTATTTGCTCACTGAAACTTGTGTTTCTACTCACTGGTTTGTCTACTTGATATCTTAAGTCTGGCTGTCTTAATAGACTCATCCTACTACAGATTATGCATTTCTTTAATTATAATATATATGATGCTTTAATCTTAAAAAAGTCAGCAGTTACAAGCATTTTTATATACTAGGACCACTTTTCCTACTTGATTGTCCCCAAAAGAATGAGATAGTAATGGATTGCTAGACTTGGTCTTCACAAGAAAAATGAAAATTCAAAGGGATTAAAAACATTTTTCCAGGGTCACACTTTTGGTAAGTGGAAATTTTGTTTTTCAAAAACAGTAACTCCAAAACTTGAAATTTTAAACATTATGTTATACATCAGTTGTAAAAAGATAAGAAAAAAAGAAAACGTTTGGAAAAACTAGAAAAAAGTTGTTCTATACAGACAAAATATTGTTTTCATTACTACTGATTATACCTATTGATGTTCATCAGTCTCACTAGAAAAGGCACTACAGTGACTTTTTTGAGATTATTTTGTGTCTGAAAGTAAGGTAAAAATAGAATAAGGAAGAATCTTTCTGTGGAGAATATTTTGTGATCAGTTTGTTGACTACTCAACAAGTAAGAATTTTGAACAGCTGTAGAATTATCCACCCTAATAAAGTACTAAGATGCAGTGACTGCAGTAGACAAAAGCTGTCATAACCCACATTCACTACATATAGTAATGGAGAAAATGAATTATATCTGTTGAGGATCATTTTTTAAAGTGAAAGTCTACAATCCTTAGTTCCTTGATGGGTAATAATGTTTCTTACTTGACCTTGTTAAAGGCCAAGAAGAGACACTTAGAGCAGAAAAACTAGAACAAATACTATCATTTCCCTAGTTTGTGACTAAAAACAATTGTTCTTACATTAAAACAAAACAAAAAACCATGAGCCCTTTTGCAAGACGATGAGATCTTCACATACTTTGTAAAAACAAAACAAAACAAAACACAATTTCCTTGCACAACTTATTGTACAATTATATGCATGTCTCTGAGTCCTGTTTTGGACTTCAGTCCATCATTCTAGAATTTTTGACCTTGAGGAACTCTTTCTTGAGGTGAGCAATTTCCATTGCTAGAATTAATTCCTAGTGAACGTCTCTTTAAAATTCCCTAAATGATTGTGATGTCACTGACTTGGTCATGCATATTTCTACTAATAGAGTGGCTAACTGTATGCTAGAATCCAGGACTTTTTCATAAAAGGCAAGTACAACTCCCATACTGATTTGTTCTGGTTTTCTTTTAACCATGTTTTCTTTTTTTGTGCATAATATTTTTCCTAACTTTTGCTGAAATATTCTGAGAGATCTTTAAAAATATGCCATGGTGGTTTTCTTTTTGATAAAAATATATTTTTCTCTATCCACCATATTTCTATAGGTTATACTATACAGATATTTTCACACATTAGGAAACTTTTAGGCCCAAATTCTAGTGTGGTTATCTTGACCATTAATGGCTGAGGCAGGACCTGGAAATAAAATACAGCATAATCACATGGTCATCTCTGCTCATTTTATATTAAATTGAGTTTCTAAGTATTTCTTCAAAGTCATGCTGGGGAATATTCTTGGAACAACTGTTTCATAGTATTATTATATAACTAAATTCTTTTATACTCTTCTATTTTATGTAAACAATCTATGACACCCAACTACAGATCACAGCTATTTTTAGTACTTTCTCAACCTCAGGTTAGTTGGTTCCTTTATAGTAATCTTTGAGTTTCTCCTTTATAGCTATTTGGAAAATAAAATTTTATCCACACAAATATAAAAATGCCTTTGAAATTGGTGTGTATTCTACTAAGCTAGATGAGGAAGTCTATGTTCTCTGCCTGTTTTTCAGAATATACCAATATTTCCTCGGATTTATGGGTTCATCTATAATAAAATGAGAAAGCTGAGGTTGATCTATTTGAGAAATATTTGAATCCCTGAAAAGTAAAATTAATTTCTTTTAAGTGACCAGTTAAGCCATGTTAGAATTAAGCTGCTGAGTGAGTAGAGAGGTACGTGTAGATCCAATGGCACGTTTGTCAGTAATAGCTTCTTTGATCTAATAGACAAGGCTAGGTTCGAGAATGAGAAATGTGACTATTGGTATTTTATATTAACAAAGATTTATTTCCTTGTCTGAAAAGGTCATTCATATTAAAAAAAATACACCAAAATTAAAAAGAGGAAAGTAGAATACATGTAGTTTTTGGCAAGTGAAGGAATAATAACTGTTTGATAATATTCAAGTGCTATGTTTTGTTTTCTTTTTTGTTTTTGATGCCAGGATCTAATTCTTGCCAGGCAGGTAACAGAACAACTGAGCCAAATCCCTGACCCTGCTAAATCCCCAGCCCCTCAGGTGCTATGTAAAAATTGCCATCTATCCCCACCAGGGAAATTGGAATCTGACATCAGCACCCCAGTTCCTTTACTCCCAGTCCTCTTTTGAGGTAATATTGTCAGAGCTGGGCTGGGTCACTGGAAAAATGTGTATGAATTCCCTCGCAACACATACTTTGATAACTTGCTGATGTAAAAATGACACAGTAGGAATAAAATACAAACAAACAAAAAAATCCCAGCGGTGCAGTCTAGGCTCTATGAAAATTTGCCATTGTGTATCGGATGAATCAAGGCTTGGCTGGCATACTTTCCAGAATGGCCCAACCAGGATGGATTACTAAAACTGCAAACACCAAAGGTCAGTGTGGTCACCCATGGGGACAGACACAGACCTGCACGTGCAACTCCAGTTAGTCAGAATTTCTGGATGGTGATAGTTTTATTGGTTCAATGACAGTTCACTAACTCCACTGACGATGGGAGATGAAGAAATACTCCACAGGGTAAGAAAAGGGACCATTCTCATGCTTTGCCACTCCAGTAACCTATTTTTCAAGAGATCCTTCACATGGCATTTCCCCAATTTAGAATATTTTAATTAACTTTCTGACCTCTGTACACCTGCTATGTTGAATGATTTGGTGCATAGAGTTTAGGAAGTGAATGCTCATTCAGTTCATCCCCTCCATTCATTTGACCTTAGAGGATAAACAGATGCTGATGAACGAATAGTATTGTAGCAGGTCAAGCAAGGTGTGAATAAGTTGCACTAATTTTTATCCACAGAAAACACTTTGAGTTACTTTGTTGCTTTCCAAGCAACTTGACCCTACAGACTCGAATTGGAGACCTACTAATTGTATCACTTTTATCAAGTCACTGAACCCTTCTGAAGCAGTTTTATTGTTTAGGCTTATTTATGATATTTGCTCAGAGATTACTCCTAGATTAAGAATGATCGGAGTAAGTGCTCACATAGTGTCTGCATGTAATGGGCACTCAACAATTGGTAGCTAATAAGAGTATTGTGTAAATGTATGTTGCAATTCCAAATGCCTGTATTTTTGCTTTTCTATACTTAACATATAATGCAATCTTTAAACTCTGACTAATTTTTATTTTATACAACCTTAATAACTTTATGATTTTGAAAATAGTGGGCAAATGATGAAAAAAATTTTGAAGAATGTTGAATATCACACTTAAAGATAAAAGTTTTCAGAATATGATGTGCACAACAGATTCCCATGGCAGGGCAAAGCTGTTGTTAATAACTTGGATTATTTGCTTAGATTTGTTTTCATTCTGAATCTTTATAAGGGTCACTTAGTAACATATCCTGTGATACAAGTGCTGGCATTGGTCATTCTTTCTGAATGAATGAGGTCCCTTTGTAGTTGGCTCAAGTTATTTTTAGGTAGTGAGGATTCTTAGCTGACTCATAGCCTTTCTGCAGTGTTGTCTGCCAGATGTTGGAATCATATTGAATATGTTTGTCTACTAATTTTGCCACATACCAGTAAGAAGAATTTAAACAAGTTAATTAACTTCCTTTAACATCAGTTGTGGTTTTATAAACTGAAAGTAACAATATTTACTTTGCCTTATTACTGTGAGAAGTAAATGACATCAAAGTGGGTTTCAGAAGAAAGTGGAATAGTGCGCTGATCGTGAAACATTAAAGAGCATAAGGTTCATTCTTACTCTTCTTGAAGATGCTCCAAATATAAAATGCAGACATAGCTGCATGTTAGTTATCTGTTAAGAAGAATTTGAAACCTTGGGTATCAGTTTATATTATTAAAATTTTTAAGATTCTTAAAAATATTTCCATGTGGAAAAGCTAAGTAAAAAAATAAACTATTTGAAAATTGTTAGTACAGTTGTTTACAGTTAAATAAGATGATGTGTCCTAACTGTAGTTAAGGAATCAGAAGAGAGTTGTTATCTTCTGGCTTTTAAAAAGTAATTTTTATTCAATTAGGTTAAATCCATAAAAATAATTGTCACAGATTATAGGCAGAATAAGTGATTCATTTTTGCTCTCTAATTAATACACTAGTTTAATTTACAGTCCTTAATTCCTCTATACTCCAAATATTACAAATTGAGGATAAATATATTTGAAATGGTTGGAGGACAATTTTATGCACATGTTTTTTCTGTCATATGTGGATCTGGTTCTTCACAGCCCTTATTTCCAACACTTGTTTTCGACATTTCTGTGGTTTTGTGTTGCACTCTAGCAACTGTGGATGGAGAAGAATTCAGAAATAGTGACTATAGTAGAAGAGCCAAAAGACCTTTCACCTTAGAGAATTTGTGAAATGCCCTTTATCTGAATATGGCCCTTGGGCTGGCCTAGAACAAGAATTGTTGGGAGTTGATGTTGATGCATGATTTTTCATACCATGCTCTGTAAAACAGGATGTTGCAAAGGAAGTAAAAATAGAATAAAATTTCCTATTTGTTTAGAGATGATGGAAAAGGACTGTGATCTCCCTCTCTCTCTCTCTCTCTCTTTCTCTCTCTCTCTCTCTCTCTGTGTGTGTGTGTGTGTGTGTGTGTGTGTGTGTGAGAGAGAGAGAGAGAGAAAGAGAGAGAATGTTTACTGTTTCTGAAAGGCTTTGAATATTAAAAAGCAGAGCTAGGTTTCAAGTTTGGTCATGCTAAATCTCGAATAATGAAAGAATGAGAAAAAAGGGATCTTGGCCCCTGCCTTCCCTCACCTTGCCCTGTCCTGCCCTGCCCCACCCCACCACTCTACCCCATTTTCTTTTCTTCGACAATCATTTTCTGTGAAGTAAGGTGCTATCCGATGATTTGATTTATGCAGTGGAATATAGGACCTTTTCACACAGCTGTATCCCCAGCCTCTCATCCTTCCTTTTTGTGAAATGGTGTCTTACTAAGTTGCTAAGTTACCCAGGCTGGAGTCCAACTTTCAGTCTTCCTCCTTCAGCTTATCAGAGGACTGGGATACAGTTATAAGCTACTACACCCACCTTACTTTAATATTTAAGTATCTGCTGATCTCCACTGTTTGGGTGTGATCTGATGAAAGTTTTGATTAGTCTAGTTTAGCATTCAGTCCCATGTGTTCATATTTAGATAGGTTTGAGCCAACGTGAACTCAAAATAGGAGACAGCCTAGAAAGCTAGGGTGATTTTTGATATGTAGAATAATTTTCTTGTTGTTCTGATGAGAAAATGAAAATCCAGTAAGATTAAGAGAATTACTCAAGATTTTTGACAAAGTAATCATTTTTTATGAAGAAAAATATAAGTACGGTTCATATCATTAATTGAAGGAGAAGTAGGTAGAGACAGGAAGAGAGGAGAAAGAAAAAAATTGATGAACAAAGAAACAGAAAAAATACTTATGAATATAGGGGATTGGCAGGGCAAAGGAATGGAAAAGAATAAGAATCAAGATATATCATGTATAGGTACAAATTCTCAATGGTGAATATGATCATAATATATATTTAATATGCACTAATACATTTTTAAAAAGATGAATAAGTCAACCAACACAAAAGAAATGCCATGGTGAAAACAAATGTTGCTTAATGATGGGGACGTGTTCTGAGACATGTATCATTGCTGATTTAACTGGGTAAATATCATAGAGTTTATTTATGCAAACAAAGAGTGTATGTGTGCTATGAGTTCATCATTAGAGCATTACTTCATGCAATGAAGTGATTCAGTAATGGGTTGGGTAGTAAAGTTTTGGAGTAATATAGCATGCTTTTACAGATTATTTTTTCAATGTCATCAGTAGGAGAACACTCTAAAATAATGAAAGTATATGCAGTAAATTTATAAGCCACTTACACAGTAATTGGCATTTATCAAGTATGATGTATTATATTATATTTGTATGTGCTTTGCTTTTTTACACAAGTAGCAATGCATTGCATAACAGTGTTATGATGCCTTGATGTCATTAGGCAACAGGAACTTTTTAGCCGCTCTCTGACTTTTGGGGGACTACTATTGCATATACAGTACATGAGTCTTCTGTTATCCAAAGTGTCTAGGAATCTGTCCGTTTCTTCTCTGTTTTCAATCTTATTGGAATACAAGTTTTTGAGGTAGGAGTTGACTATCCTCTGGATTTCTGCTCTGTCTGTTTTAGTTCCACCGTTTTCATTCATAATTGCATGGAATTGGGCCTTTTCCTTTTTTTGATAAGGTGGTTGGCTAAGAGTTTATCAATTTTGTTTATTTTTTTCAAATAAGTAACTCAGATTCATTGATATTTTTGAATCATTTTCTTAGACTGTATTACTTTTATTTCTCCTCTGATACTTATAATTTCCTCCTTTGTATGAGTTTTGGAGTTGTCTTGCTCTTCTTTTTCTCGGAGTTTCAAGTTCAATATTAGCTTGTTTATTTGAGCTCACTCTGTTTTCCTAGTGAGGGTGTTCACTACTATGAATTTCCATATAGCATTGCTTTCATTGTGTCCATAGATTCCTGTATGGTGTACTGCCTTTACCATTTAATTGTAGAAACTGACCAATTTCTTCTTTTATTTAGTCTATGACCCTCTGGTTGTTTAGGAGAACGCTATTCATTTTCCATGTGTTTATGAAGTTCTTGGGATTTCTTTTGCTATTGATCTCCAATTTCAAGGCCCTGTGGCCTGACAGAATACAGGATATAACTTCAGTTCCTTTGCATTTACTTAACGAAGTTCTGTGAACTACTGTGTGGTCTATTTTGAAGAATGACCCATGTGAGAAAAATGTATATTCTGAGAAAAATGTATATTCTGACTTTGTGGGATGAGATACTCTGTAAACATCTATTAAGTCCATTTATTAAAAAGTTTGGTTCAGTTCTAGTATTTTATTAAGATTTATTATTATTATTATTATTATTATTATTATTATTATTTTGTGTGTGTGTGTGTGTGTGTGTGTAATTGATCTGTTTGTGACAGTGGGGTCACTGTCACAACAGATCAATTACACACACACTCAACAGAGGGTGTTGAGTTCCCTCACTACTATCGTATTAGTGCTTATCTGGCTTTTCATGTCCATTAATATTTGTTTTATATAGTTGGATGCACTAGAATTTGGTGCATCCAATTTGGTGCATTTATTACTATCAGTTCTTCCTCTTGGATTGATTCCTATAGAATATAGTGACCTTCTTTTTCTCTGTTAATTACTTCTGGCTTGAAATCTATTTTATCTGGAAATTATATGGCCATTTCTCCTTTTTTGCAGTTTCTTGTTGCATGGAGAATTGTTTTTCATCCTTTCACTTTGGCTATGGATTTCTTCTTGAATTAAGTGTTTCTTGAATACAGCATATTTTTGGGTCTTGCTTCTTGATCCATTCTGCTAGTCTGTTTCTTTTAACTGATTAATTAGGCCATTAAGATTGAAGGTTTTAATTGATATGTTGTAACTTAAACTTGTCCTGGTATTTTTCTGTAGATGGCTCTTTATTATATTCTTGCTTGCCATTTAATTTTTTGTCTTGCCTAGTTGCTTCGTTCTTTAGTTTTCATGGAGTTATGAGCCTCATTGTCTTCTTCTAGGATATTGTTTAGAATTTTTTTGTAACACAGGCTTGGTGTTTATGATGTTTCTGAGATTTTTTTTGTCATGGAAATATCTTATTTCTTCATTGATTTTGAAGGATAGTTTTTCATGCTACATCAATCTGTGTTGGAGATTATTTTCTTTTAGGGCTTGAAATACTTCCCTCCAGACTATATGATTTGAGTATTTGTGTTGAAAAGTCTTCTGCATTTATGACAAACTTTCCTTTGTATGTGATTTGTTTCTTTTCTCTAACAGCTTTTAATATTTTGTTCTTCTGCTGAAATTCTGATACTGTGACTATGATATGCCTCGGTATGGATTTTTTTTTTAATCCATGATTAGTTGGAGTCCTATATGCCTCACTTGTCTGTATGTCAAATTCTTTTCTCTTGCCTTTTTGGATTTTATTGACAAAACTGATTAGTGTCTAATTTTATTCTGAAGCAAGTCAAATTTTGGTGTGTGAAGAATTCTGTTTTATTTGTGAAGAAGCTTGATCAGATCCTTATGTATAGAAAGACAAAGTGCATTAAGGTATTTATTTTAAAAATCCACCAGATGCTCTTTTTAGCAGAAATTTGAGTATTTAAAATTGAAATATTTTTGATTTTTAAAAATCTCATTTAGATATGAGAATATTCTGCTGTTCATAGGAGGTGTTTTATTCTTTATGATGTGTAATTACTGGGAAAAACTGAAACAATTTAAACGAAAATAAATGTTTTGCTTCATTTGTCATTTCTTTGTTAGTAGTGCTAGGATGAGATAGATAAAAAGAATATAAAGAATGTCTGATACAGAAAGCTAATAAATCAATGTGGTTATTATTGATGGTGCTACAATTTAAGCTTAGTGTACTACCCTCCATATCCAAACTCCAAATCCAATTTCAGCACCTTAGAAGACTAAAAACAGTACTGCTAAATTATTTTTTCTCTCTTAAAATATGCTCTGATGCAACTCCAGAGGCCTAGTGCATAGCTCCGTTAGTAAACTTTTAACCTTAACAACAAATGCTTACTTTGCTTTAAGAATGGGGGTAGAACTTTCAGGAGACAGTGTGATGGCTGGAAAAGTATGATCGCTTCCTTTACTTTGTCGACCTAGTGAGAACTCAGGAGATGAACCAGAGAAATGAGTGTCAGATGATAACTGAAAAGATGTGCGCAGGGTCCGTTTCAGAAGGAATGTCTTGGAAATGGATACAGGCCAGCGTTCTGTCGCCCGGTGACAGGAATACCTGTTTTTCCCTAGTTGCCACTAGACCAACAGTAATAAAAGTGAGCTTGAGTCAGTAGAGAATGGTGGCCAGAAAGGTGTTTATTTTTTCTTTTCTAAATAAAAAAGCCCCCAAACCTTGGTATACCTTTAATTCTATTAGGGTATAAGCTTAATCCATAAAGTAAGTGAAGAGCTTTGGACAGAGATATTTACACTAAAGGTACTATCCCTCTCTCTGCTCGTCTAGGGAAAACCTGGCAGGACCCACAGTTTGAAGGTTCTGCAGGACAGAGCTGCTGGGCCTGAGAGTC
The DNA here is from genome assembly GCA_004026965.1 of Petromus typicus. Lineage (NCBI taxonomy): Eukaryota > Metazoa > Chordata > Mammalia > Rodentia > Petromuridae > Petromus > Petromus typicus. The sequence continues at coordinate 20,597 of PVIR01009678.1, read as the reverse complement.
AAACAAGCTTAGGCTGAAAACAAACTGACTAGCATGAAATGAAATGGATGATATAAAATTTTATTAAACCAAAGCATATGTGCATTTTCTTTTTAAGATCAGCTACTGTACCTGTGTGCTTGGATGTTAATAATTTAAAGAAAAACAAAATAATTAAGAGAACAGGCTCCAGAACCAGATGGCCTTGGTCTAAGACCCTACTCCACTATGTATGTATGTATGTATATATGTATGTATGTATGTATGTATGTATATCAACTTGACAGTGAATCCTTGGGATTGAATCTCAGCTTTACCACTTACTCATTACAGTAGCTGGATGCATAGCTGGAATTCTCTTTTATTTGTAGGTATAAAACATACTGTATAAAGTATGTAGGGTTGTGGTAATTCATATAATATGCTTAATTTATATAATTTGGGGCCATTATCATTCTAAGGATAGCCCCTTTATTATTACAAAATTTTTATCATCATCATTACAGTGACAATTCCCAATGATTTTATTTTGTAACTATTTTATTTTCATTTGGCACTTCTCTGTTTTTTCCAGTTTATTTTCAATCTATGATATTTCCTATGGATTATCTGTAACAGTAAAATTATTAGACTAATCTAAGTGTCCAAACATTAAACATTAATTTTGGGATTTAACACTTCAGGGCTAATTTAGTTTGGGGGATAGTAAAGAGCTAACATTAGCATTACTTTATACTTTGCACTATGATATAAGTATTTACACTGTTCTAGTTTGCAAATGATATAAAGACTTTAGAGAAGCTATAACATACACAGCAGGTTACATAGTTAAACCTGTTGATGGAGCTCCTACTTGTTTGAAGGTACTCCTATTCCAGAGTGAATGTTTACATAAGATCATGAAACACAGATGGAAGTAGAAGCACAAGGCATTGACCACAAAAAGTTCAGTGAAAAGTGATGGAAGAACTCACAGAACTGTCCTCAGGTTGTTGATGTCCTGTGGGCTGACAGAGGATCAGGGAAGAAGAGACCATGAGTCAGAGAATATTGCCTTGATAACTGTGTGGGATGAGGCATGAAGTTGGGATGTGGCAGTAAGAGTGGAGGGTGACTCTGTTGCTACCATAGACAAAGGCACAGCAGGCTAATAGTTAGGGAGTCTCTGTTAATAGGTGTGGAACTTTTGCAAAGCATTATCTCAGGAGATTTTAGAATAATCTTTTGAGGGAATACTACTATTATCCTTACTTTATAGATGAATTCATTCAGTTTTGTAAAAATTGTGTAAGTTGCCTAAGTTCACCCAGTTACTCTTTCAAGTAAACCACCCATGCTTCCATCCACCTACCCATCCATTCATCCATCAGTGTAACAGAATTGTGTATCTACTAGATGTTAAGCTCTGGGGATATAAAAGTGTTTTTATTCTTAGTAGGGATCCCTGCTCTTGGTAGAAATCCCAGTTCCTAGCCTTGGTTCTGATATAAAAATAATTGAAATAGGAAAGAAAGAGATGGGAAAAAAATCAGTCTAAGAAAGAAACCTAGAAGGTGAATTGGTGAGAGCTAAGGTAGAATCTTGATTTAATTATTTGTAAAATGAGACTTCTGTATTGCATGATATTTAATATTCCTGCCAATTGCACCTCTTCAATTTTGAATAAATAATGGACAAAAAAAAACTGTACACACAGACTGATGGTGTAAAAGTTGAACCCTCTTAACTATTGTTTGTATAAGACCCATCTATTTTCTCAATACTAAGCAGACAAGTAAACTTGGCAGTTGAACTTACTGTGAGGCACCTGGGCACAATTTGGATGGAAGATTCAGATTTGATGTTGCTGAAGTGTGTTCAGTTTGCATGTGCATTGCAGGTGTGTGACATCACTTCCCATGACTGATGTGAATGCTGGAAACAGTGGCAGGAGACAGATGGCCTGCCTTTAACCCTTTCCAATCTTGGGAGCAGATGTTTACTGCACCTTCTTGTACCTCTTCTCCAAATAAGCATATAGATGAGGCCAGCTTTTGCTGATACAGGACTCGGTGTGAGAATGCACAGCCTCTCCAGAAAATCGCATTGACACTAACTCAAGGGGACAGGAAACCAACATCCATCCTTTTGTGTGCTACGTAATGCACTGATGGGCCAGCCACTCTTATTTTCTTGTTTAGGCTATAGTCAAAACTGATTGAGATACTGTAATTTGAAAAATTGTGGGAGGTAGGAGTGGATGTAGACTTCCTTTGCAGGAGAAAGCTGTGTTGAACTTCAGAGGTGAGGTTGAGGTTTAGCAATAGACTGGTGTGATCTTTAGCATCATGAAACAAAAAGAAACAATTGCCAAAATCATGAGTGTAGATTAAAATCCTCTGCTTTATCCAGAGGAGACTTTCCATTGACACATATGGAACCAGCCTACTTAGTATAAAACACTCTAGTGCTGTGATATCATGCCCACACTTACTAAAACAGATCATGCCTTTCATTTGTGTACATTTTGCAGTATGGCATCGGGTATTTTGTACAAATCTAAGCAATTCAAGAACTTCTAGGAATTAGCAAGAGGGTTTGATTTTGCCTACATTATCTATTTTCTTTTACTGCATGGGTGCACATACATTAAGTATACATCAGAATACGAGTTGTAAGTTTTAAATGAATAGAAATATTAATAATTTAAAGTAGCCTGTATGTGAAAATTTTCCATAATTTACATAACTTTTAATTTAAATCACATTCTAGAAGTTTTACTGATATGTTTTATCCCAGATATTTATAGTGTCTGAGACCCTGCTGCTGGTTTTATTCTTCCACTTGATTTCTTGAGAGATGGAGAAGAGAGAGAAAGTCAGGGCCTTGTTTATGAGTTTCTGAGGACTCCATTTACTTTTATCATTATTTCTGGTGTCTCAAAGGTTGCTTTGAACAGTCAGGGAAAAATTGTGAAGACAGACTCACTGCACAAAATGAATGATGGTATTCTAGGCTTGTTTTTCTTTCTTGTGCTATAAGAATTGGTACTGTGCATAGGAGGCTATTTGAATTGCACTATTTATGAACTATATATGAATCCAGTGTTAGTTCCCCTGAAGCTTCATGTCCTGGTTATTTTCCTTGAATTATGGCTCTTTGGTGTTTTCTGGCATTATAAAACTTTAAAAATTTAGATTTTGTCTGCAGTTTTTTTTAAAGCCTTAGACATTTCTGATTGAGGAGTCCCATTCATGTCAAGTTTGAAGTTTGAAACTAAACCTTACTACTCTGCCTTTGCCAGATGTTGGGTTTTTTTGGTGGTGGAGATTTTATTTTTCAATAAAATGAAAGCTTGCTTAATTTTCAAATTTCAAGATAAAATGGGATTATGTCTTTTAATTTTCAGAGCTTTAGAGACTGTAGAGACAGGATGATGATAACTAGATACCAAAATGCTACAAAGCAATTTAATTTCATATTATTAAATTGGAATCAGTGAAAGTTTGGATGACAGCTTCAGTCTTCTAGTTTGCATCATCCATTTTTCCTCTTCATATGATACAGGTCATAAAGATTAGTTCTAGAAAAATTTGAGAGGGATGCTTCAAGGAAATCTGTCTTTTAGTATCTCAGAATAACATCTCCTCTTGTTCTGCAGTGCCTTTTTGTGTGAAGTAGACAGCAGCTCTGACGTCAGGTCTCTTACATGGCTCGGATCTGTTGTATTTGAATACACGGCTGATGTGAGATTGACTGACGAGTCTACCTTAGGAAACTCAGAAGCCAACTGGAGATCCTGTTGCAACAAAACTCAGGCATATAATCAAAACCAGGTTATCTTTTCTAAGTCTGAAAATTAAAGATGACATACACTAGCTCTGTTGAGGGGCTCGGATCTCCTATGCTAGCAGTGGTAATTCTCAATCCTGTCTGGGAAGGGCTGGAGCACTGCAGAATTTTAACTATATCTCAAATTTTCATTGTCCCCTAGATGTTTCAGTGATCATTTTTTTAAGGTAGTGAAATTGAAAGCACTTCAAAATGTACAATTTGCTAATTATTTTTTTTAAAACTGTTGGAAATAATAGATTCACGTACATTTGTAAGAAATAATGTAGATAGGCTCCTCAGTTTCAGTGAACTTGTGTGTGTACTAAATTTTACAGACTTTTGTTACATGTGTGGATTCATGAGAATGCTGTCACAGAATACCTAGAGGGATCACTTCTTTGCTATTAATTTTTGATTATTGTTGTATTTACTTTCTAATTTGAATCAGTTTTCTGAGGCTACATTGTATCTAAAATTGTTCTGGAAGATTTGTACAAAGTGCCTTAAAAAGACAGAAATTAGCCTTCTCACTCATTCCAAGGAGTGGGTGGATGGAGTTGTGGGAGCTTGTCTCTGCATAAAATACAGGCAACAGATGGCCACCTGCTTTAGGAAGAAACATTTGCTGAACAGAGAGAAGAGAAAGATTTTCACCTAGAGTAAAGAGCACAAACAGGATTTTAAGGACACAGGTTAGTAGCCTTTTGCACAGCTTTAAAAGTTGTAGTGTCAGATTCTTTTGGGTAAAAAAAAAATGAAATAAGCAATGTCAGCAAGAAATTTTAAAAAAATGTTACTGGCCTATGTGCTGTAAAAAATGTTTCTCTTCCTCTGGGAAAACAATAAAAATTATTTGCCCCAGTATCAAATTTAGGACCACTTACCAAAATGGCTAGCTTGGCAGAGGCTGCTGCTGGCTGAGAGCTCAATTGTAGGCCTTTCTTGAAACTCAGCGTGGACTCTCCTCATAGACAATAGACATTTGTGTTCACACATTTGGAAAATGAACTTACACAAACATGGGCAATTTTATACTGCTTCTTGAAATCATAAAACATTTATGCTTTTAAACTAATGGGTTTTGGATTACTCTTAAAGTGATTTCTTTACTGTCCTTTGTTTCTGAGATAATTAAGACAATCTATAAAGTGAAATTGTTAATAGAAAATTTTGAAAAGTTAATTGTACAAGCTTCACACTGGATGTGTTCCTCTTTTGTTTCTTTGGAATTAAGGAAATTCCCTTTCTCAGAAGAAAATATTGTTTTATTATATAATTAAAAATTCTTCTCTTTTCACTGCTAGACAGTGATGTACCATGCACATTAATATATTAAATATACTCATCACTTTTGAGACACTGCTGATGGGCTCCTTTTAGTATTACTGTTTTGTTCAGCTGGAGCAGGATTTATCTCAGAAGTCCTGGAATGTACTTCTAGATCCAGATGCTTGAAAACTATGAAAATGAATAAAATTTAAATACATCAAAAAGAATGTTATTTCATTAGGTTATGTTAGAATGACTAAAGGATATGAACCCAAGGCCAAATAACCTGGTGCTTTCACTTCTGTTGTGCTGGTTTCCTGAGCTTGACTCATGTGCTTCTCTACCGTGGGCCTCTTGGCCCCTGCAGTAGGCTTGTACATCCCTGTTACCTTCAGTAGGAGGTTGACCAATGATTTCAGTTGCTCCCTTCTGATTTAGAGTGGGTTAGGGTTTGTCCCTGGGCATGAGGTCTGTAGCCACTCCCTAGCTGTTTAGCTCTTTTTTGAGGGTTTCCTCTGGCTTGGAATTTGCTTCTTGGGATGAACTGAGCTGAAATTCTTTACTCCTTTTTTTCACACTGGCCCATTTATACTAACTGGGTTTCTGTCCTGGCCACTACTTCTTAATGCCAATCCAAAGTGGTCAGGAATTGCAGTTTCCTAGTTTGTCTTTCTGATGTTCTTACCTGGTATTGGAGCTTTGTTTTGCATTCCATCCGGGAGATTTTTTTATTGATAATTTTCCTCTTAAATCATGTAATGGTACTTTCTCTTTCTGTCTTTGTTTTTGAACATTTTGAATAAGGAACTTTTTCAGAAGCGAAAAAGAATGTTTAAAACTAGATTCTCTTTGAAGAATGATTATGGTCAAAGGATGAAAACACACACATACACACACACACACACACATATGATTTTTGCATGTAATAGAAAAGTGCTTATTCCTATAGAATTTTTATTGAAGCTACAACTGGTACACAATGTTCTGAGTTTATGTATTGGTCTTACAGAAGCCTATAGACCTTAACCTAAGTATCTCTGACTTACTCCCCTAATCTTTGGATGAGTGATCAGGAGTGTGTCTTGATCATGTACATATGTTTTTGCATTTTGCTTTCTGCTCCCAAGATTTTGCTTTTGGTTAGATTTTGACTTCCTTATACCTATATTTAGTGCATTGACTGACATTCAATGAGATCCTTTCACTGTACTCTCTGTAGGTACCTCTGTTCACAGCAGAACAGTACTTAGAATGATCAGGAGTGAAAAGATGATCTCACATGGGTGCATAGTTTATCATGTCATAGATAAAAACATGCATTAGTTAATTTAAAAATTCATTGATGGATGATGTGAATTCTCAGAATTATATGGTGCATATGGGGTTGGGGATTTAGGTCAGTGGTGCAATACCTGTCTCACCAGTGCAAGGTCCTGAGTTTGACCCCTAGTACTGGAAAGAAAAAAAATAAAAACTAATAGTTTGGGAATATAGCTCAGTGGTGCTGCTGCACCTGCCTTGCAAACACAAAGTTTTGAGTTCAATTCCCAGTACCAAAACAAAAACAAAAACAAAACAAAACAAAACATGTTTTAATATTGAAAGAAGGGCTAAGTTTTGAATTTGGGGTAAAAAAATTAAATGAGTAATTCCAGACATTGGCCTTGAGTGCTATCAAACTAACAGGGAATAGTAAAGGCAAGTGATGCCTGAAAATGTTTGTCTAATAGCTTAAGTTTGAGTTAGTCTACTAAAATGGAATTTGCTTGTAATTTACAATAATAAGGTATACTTAGAGCCTTGGAATTACACCCTGAGTAGCCTTATTTAATTAATTCCCTTGAATTGCCTGTGTATGAAGCTTGAAGTTCACCAACTAGCAATTTATGTTACTGAAGAGGGGAAATGAGTTTGAGCTGGAATGTTGCTTTTTTTTTTTTTTTTGCATATTAATATAACAGTGTTGGCAAAAAGTGATCTGTGGACTATGACAGACTTAAAAACACACTCTACTGACTGAAAGCAATATACCAGCAATATTGTGTCCCGAAGGCAGGATCATAAATCCTGATAGAATGAAAGCATTTTTCTTGTCTATAAAACTATTTCAGTATATCCATATATCTGCACAAAGGAGAAATTGCTATACTGTATATACTGTGACCTAAACTCATCTAAATAGGTCTCAGTTTTCCGATTTGGTGCTTCCAGGGTTTGGATGATACTGTATGAGGTAAAAGAACTCAGCATAGGACTTGGCATGTCTTGAAGCTCTATAAGTGATATGTCATCATACTGCTATTTTATTAGTGCAATAACTGATGATCTATACTTGGCAAGAGTTTAAAAAATTTTATAGGCCCAGTTATATTCCACAAATTGTGTTGCTGATTTGCCATAATTAACTTTTCCTTTCACAGTACCTAGTTATTGTTGCTTAGAAGGTCAGGAAACAAAGATACATATGTATAGAGAAAAAGAACTTGGAATAGAATTTAAATGAGAAACAACAGCATGTATTTATCTTTTTGGAGGGAACAACTAATTAATTTTGATTGAGTATGTTTTAATTAGACTTGAAAAGCAGGCTAGGCTGTATTTTTGTTTGTAATTCTAATCTGAATGAAGACAGTCAGTTCACTAGTTTTCAGTTATCAATGTCATTTAATTCACATTTGAAGGGATATGTTGCATAAATCATTATATCATTTGAGTTGTTTATCATATCAGGTATAAGTTGAGAAACAAATATATCTGCATGTCTCTGTATAAGACAATATCCTGATGGAAGAGTGTCCCATAGAAAGAATTAAAATTGAAGATCTTACAGGAAATGATCCCTACCTGATTTCATGCAGAGAATTTATGTTCCTAATGGAACATTTGAATAAAAACAGGGAAACAAAACTTCACTTTGAGAGGATAAAGTAGCCACAGCAGCCAGTTCTAATAGTGAGTATTATGACCAATCTGGTACAGTAGCCAGACCACAAGCGAGCTAAAAATGTTCAACTATGAATAAGGATGGATAGTTCTGTTTCACTCTATCCTTTTCCTGTTACTTTCTCCCATCCAGATGTGCGGCCTCAGATCAAAATTCTACTTCTATTTTATTGTATATGAATCTAATAAGGCTCAATAGCTCCATTATGCATTATTTTCTCAACATCTGTTTTCCACAGTTCCCGAACTTAACTTTAAAGCTTTCTTCTTTGCTGTTAAAGTCCTATTCATTTGCAATTTTTCATAACCCAATAAAAAGACACTTTTTGCAGTTCAAGTTTAAGTTACTTGTTTGCTCGCCTGAGGCTAAATGTGCAGACAAGGTGAATGGTCAGGGAAATGTGAGCAGGTTATTCTAGACTCTGAATTCCTAGTGATCACCTAAAAACACTAGATGGCACAGGAGAGGTATAAACCAACCAAGGAGATCCAGCTCTCCAAGTTTGTTTTTTTAATAATTCTTAGGGTTAAAACCCCAGAATTTTAGGATACTCTTATATGTTCTTTTCTATTAATTTTCCTATTATTTTGAGCTACAGTTTAGGACTTTCAGAACCAGGCAATGTAAGGTAAAAATGCAATTTGAACACAAATATTAAAAAAATTTCTGTTTTTTTTTTTAAGCACAGAAAACACACATGTGTAATAACAATTCATACTATATGTATGTTTATTTTATGTTTTATCTTTATGTTTAAGTAAATATAGGTTCTCTATCAGGAAACTTAGAGATAATGCGTGTGATTGGATGCATAAATGAAAATGTCAGTGTCAAGGTTGTTGAAGAAACTAAAGGGTTTAGGCTAGGGCTGAGAGAGTGAGGTCGCAGAGTCATCACACAGACTCTGGGGAAGTTTCAAATAAATGCTTTTACTTAATTATTTGTCAGCACTAGCTTTATATAGAGATGGCATGGTGGCGGGGATAGAGGCTTGCTACAGAGTTGGCCACTACTGATTGGTGTGTTAACATCATATCATATAATTGGTCTTATGATCTGCCTGTGCGCAGGGCCTGTTTGCCTGGTACTGTTTGTTTTGGCGGAGGGCTGCAGAGTCAGGACACTGAGCAGGGAGAGGATAGGTTTCACTTAGCATATAAGCCTGGTTTCTACACGTGGAGGCCAGTATTCTTGGCACCTCTAAGTGTCCCATAGTGTGCTACCAGATGTATGTGTGGTGTACCTGACTAAGCCAAGCATGGACCTCTCCTTCATGAACATATATAATGTACTTTAATTATGTGTCTAAATAGAACTAAATAAAGAGGTAAATATATTTCTAAGGGAAGCCATATAAACAAACATGCAATTTTTATATTTTTGAGCTTACAGTGTGTATATATACATTTATATAACTTCTGCAGAGTGATGAGTTTATTGTTGAATTAGTTCATTGAGAAATGCACAGAGTAACCAGAAATGCACAATCTCAATGTCATTTCAAGTCAAAATTTTAAAAAACATGGAGGGAATTCACGTATTTCTGATAGTCATTTATAAAGTTTAATGTGTAATTACCTTAAACTTTAACAAAAATTTTGTAGGATATTATTGCATAATATATAATAAAATCACCTGTATAATAAAATTAAAGTTTTTCTTATTACTGAAATTACAGTTATTAAATATTTTGAGTGGAAGCATTCTATACTGGAAAGGGTATGAATTCATATTTCTAAAGGTATGGGTTAAAATTATAGTTCTACCAGTGATTAATTAAGTGATCTTGAACACTTAATTTCCTAGGTCTTATTTTTCTTAAAAGAGAAATGCAGAACACCAAAGTAGACTCTCTGGAAAAAGATGAGCATGGAACATAGTAGATGTCCATGAAGGAATGAAGTTGGAGAAAGCAGAAGGAGGAAGTACCCTTGTGAGGGCATTTTCAATGAGATCATAGTAGGATTTCGAGTGGTGAGTGTATGACACAAACCAAGCATGTGTGTTTATTTTCATGCAGTGATGAAGACTGAACCAAGGGATGTTGTACCACTGAACTACAGCCCTTTTAATTTATTTAAAAATTTTTTTATTGTGAAATAGATATATTTTATATACATAACATGATCACACTCAACATTGACAATTGTACTAGTGTATGACATGACTTGATTCTCATTTTTCCCATTCCCTTACCTACCATACAACCCTTACCCCTATATACATAAGTTTTGTTTCCATTTTTTAATTACCATCACAATGGCAGGCTCAGATGGGTCCTCTAATCCTAGTTTTTTGTGGAATCTCCACACTGCTCTCCACAGTGGCTGCACCAGTCTACATTCCCACCAACAGTGGAGAAGGGTTCCTTTCTCCCCACAGCCTAGCCAGCATTTGTTGCTAGTTGATTTCAGGATGGTAGCCATTCTTTGTGGAGTGAGATGGAATCTCAGAGTTGTTTTCATGTGCATCTCTCGAATGACCAGTGACGTTGAGTGTTTCTTAAAACAAGGACTCTCCAAATTTTACAGACTGACTCAAGCTTGCAATTTACCTGCCTCAGCCATCTGAGTAGTAAGGATTCAAGATATGTACCCACCATGCCAGGCAGCAGTTTTACTCTTAAGTATCTTTACTTGAAATTATTTCTTTCCTAGCTTCTACGTATTCTGTCATTTCTTATGATCTGAGAGAAGATGGAAAAAAGACAAAGGATATAGATCTCAGTGGGGTTAAATAATAAATATTCTAACATTAGGAGACAGAAGAGAAGGTTATTTGGTAATAATATCTGTGTTAAAGTTGTTCTTTATTGATGGAGACTAGTATCATACACAGGAATATTCTGTAGGTAGAAGCCAAGACTTTGGAAATTTGTGGAGCAGTGGTCATATGAATTAAAACAGGCAGTTGAACTGTCAAATGTTAGCCTAGAAGAAATTTTTGGGAAATGAAAGAATAATAGATTCTATTGTATGTGGTTTAAAATACTCCTACATAGGGAGTGTTGGGTGTACACATATGTGCTTAGTTTTAATCTGTGGAGTGTGTGGGGGGGTTATGGTTAGTTAAAATTTAAAATAGCCAAATATGGAATACACATGCTGGGAGGGGGACAGTTGGCTAGCACTTGAAAGGCTCTAATCAAAACCCCACACTTTGGAGGTGTCTAATCCAAGCTTTCAGCTCTCTTCATCTCAGATCAACACCAGATGGCATGAAATTAGTGCATTGGATGTAGAAATGGTTTTTCTTTGGCAAAATTAGTTATGTTCAAGATGTGGATCTCAGATTGGCTAGATATGCTGATCTTAGGCTCACACATGGACAGAGTTTCAGAATATAGAGAATTTGATAGCCTATATCCTTGGGGTATTGCCTTTCACTGTAGGGCCCCAAATCCACCTGGTATAAGTGTGCTCACCTGAGCAACTCATAGCCTCATAGTATTAAGGCAGCTGAATGATGCCTGAATGATATTGTGTTTTCCATTTGTATTTACCCTTTATACAGACTGGTGTTGTATACCTAAAACTATAGGAGGCCATTGCTTTAGTGAAGATTTATATCTAGTTGTATTTATACTTTGTGAGTTCTTACTGTTAAAAGCTTGTGTGTGTGTGTGTATGTATCATAGTGTGATCTGAACATTTATTTCAAACATGATTTACTAAATAGCAGTGCCTAAGGTGAGGAGATGTATTAAAGTAAGCAATATCTGTCCTCAAATAACACAAGACTGGTCAGTTTCCAAATTAGGACAGTTTGTAAAAATCTCATACACATTGTTCTTAATTGGACAAGATAAACATGCCTATCTCTTCTTAGATACTTGAGAAAAATTCAAAAAAATTAATGATTGAGCTTTAATTTCTTACTATAATAATATAATATTAGAAAATAATATTCATCTAATGAGTAATAACAGCTAATACTTTCTGAACATTGCTTTGAAAATTTACTCATAAATATTAATATTTAATTCCCATGCCACTTTGAGAAGTAGTTAAAACTGCTGTATCTATTTTTCAGTTGAGACTATTCAGATACAGTGAAGACACATAGCTGTTGTTGTATAATTCAAGGTCATATAATTAATAAAAATGGACCTAAGATTAAAACCTGAGGAAGGAGGTCTCTCTCTCAAAATTGTATGTGTGTGTGTGTGTGTGTGTGTGTGTGTGTGTTTTACTGGAGATGGAACCCAGATCTTGCACACAGTAGGTAAGTACTTTTACCACTGAGCTGGAAACTTGATCTTACAAATAATCCTGTTAGCTTTCAAGGTTAAGTGAGATAATTTATGTAAGAAGTACCTAAAACATGTCACTGGACAGACTCAAATATGAAGTGATTATAGAATGGTTCAATCTCCATATATTTTATGTATTGCTTGATAATAGTGAGCCTGCCCTGACAAATTAATCACACTTTTCATCTATTATATGTATGTCTGGTATACAAAATCATACAAATAAATTTAACAAAGAAAGGATATTTATAGGGCCAGGGAGTTACCTCAGTGGTTCTGGTGCCTGTCTTGCAAGCACAAGGATCCGGGTTCTATCCTCGGTAACCACATACAATACTGGGTGTGGAGACTCACACCCAGCAGCAACAAGTACCGCATAGCACAGTGCAGGGCATGGTGGCTCACGCCTGTAATCCCAGCACTCGAGAGGCAGAGGCAGGAGGATTGCTGTGATGTGAGTTGGAGGCTGAGCTCGGGGCCAGCCTGAACTACAAAGTGAGACCCTGTCTCAAAAAACCTAAAAAAAAAAAAAAAAGAAAGGATATTTATAATTTGGTGTGTACACAGCTGTTAATGCTAAAATTAACTTTGGTTTTATTATTTTTAAAGGGTCAAAAACTTTATCTTTGATTATGCTATTTCCACAATTGAAATTGTTTTCAAGAATTTTAATAAACTTCCTCAATTGCCATTGACCACTTCTCTAAAAAAATTTTCAGATAAATTAAGGGAAAGCAAAGTAACTTATCTTTTAGTTAGGTCGTGTAAGGTAATCCTTACTTTCCCACTAATTGCTGTCCAAACCTTGAGGTGTATAATTGGAAATAGGTTATTTTTTCTCTACATTACCTCCACATACTGTTTTTTACTGACTGAAGTATTTTATTGGCTATGTTTCATTGGAAGTAGGCAAGAGATTAAAGAGCTCGCTTTTGTTTTGCATGAGAAGAAAATATAATGTTTTTTACCCCCCGGTACATATCAGCTTTAGATAAGCTTCCTCAAATCAGAGACTCAACAAAGGAAGTTAGAACATTACTTACCACTTTTTTTATTTTCCAAAAATGTGTTCATTTCACCTAATAACATCTCAGAAATACAGCCAAAGAAATAATGAGGATGAAAATGATTTCATTCTGAGTTTCAGAGGCAGGACTGAGAATGTTCCATGTATTCTATGTTTGGAAAGCAGAAGAGGATCCGTTTTCCTCAATAGTAACATGAGTTGGGCTTGCTTGCCTTCCATCAGATCCTTGTGATCAGAGTAAGCCAAACTTACAACCCCCCAAATGGGTAAATACTTCAGAGGAGGTATAAACCTATCATTTGACAAATGTAAACAAGAATTAAATAGGAAATCCTGTAAGAATGAGGGAGATTTTAAAAAAAATCTCTGCTGTTTAATTGTGGTATGTTTTATATTAATAATCACACATAGAAAATCTTGAATGAACACAATGAAGAAGTTCCTTTTGTCATTTAAAATTTCTATTTTTCTTTAACAAATGAGGTATCTTGTAAATTCTGTCATATGTTTTTTTCCAGCTTATAAAATAGAATTTTAAAAATAAATTTTTCTTCTGTATGCAGAAAAGGTCTGTTTTGTAATTTGACAGATCAGTGAACAAAGCAGTTATTTAAATAATGAAAAGAAAATAAATCCAGATAGTTTGTAACAATGATTTGAACAATGATTTTAACAGTACACAGTGTCATAATGGTGAGTAGTACCTATGTTTATGGCTACTATAGATGAAGTACTATTTGTAACTTTGTATAATTATTCACTTGATCAAAACAACTGTATTCTTCTTTCTTTGTATTTGAGGTAATTAAAGATAATAGCATGTCATTTTCTCAAGAATTCATTTCTAGCTCTCAGAGTTAGGACTTAACTAAACAACATCATACTACTTTTCCTTCAGATAATATCCTTTTCTGAGTAATTATTGGACAGATTTTGAAAACCTTTTTTAGGTCATCCTAAGGACAGAAAACCAACAGGTGACTAGCTCTGTTTTAGCTAGCTAGTTGTAACTAGCACAAGAAAGACTAGGGCTCTGCACTTGTGTTATAGGCAATCACTTAATTTCTATAGCCTGGTAACAGATAGTAGAGGCTTGACTTGTCAAATGTACTGAATAAAAAAAAATTAGCAGATAATTTTTTACATGTTTAATTTATTTTTTAAAATAGATTTTATTGGTACATTTTATAAACATGGTATGTTCGCAGTTGACATTGAGAATTGTACCAGTACATGACACAATTCTCATTTTTCCCATTCCCCTGCCCCCCACTGAAGTTCCCACCCCCTATATACATGAGCTTTTAGCAGTACTTAAACCTAGTCTCTTCAGAGCTATCCATTTGGATAACTGCCTGTTGAACATAGAAATCTCAGTAAGACTCTGAGTATGAAATATGCTAGGAATTATTAGTGCTCTTAAAAAGTTCTTCTTTGAAAACAAACAAACAAAAAATCTTTATTGATGTTTCAATAAAGTATATCACAAATTAAAAGAAAAAGTGTATCTTTGAAAGCTCTAAGAATTGCAGTGCTCTCCTGGATGGAAAGGTGTATGGCCTGCCGGATATGTGTGAGTGGTTACACGATATGCTGTTGGGTTTTGTGCGTGTAGAGTGAAATTTTCTTTAGACTGTCATCGGTGACTTGAACTTGTTTGCATGTTTAAACAGCAGGTATGATTACGAATAAGATAAAAAGAGACTGTAACAATGTCTGTTTTCTAATTTTCTAAGTTAATACTGAAAACTTGTTCTGCATCAAAGTGATGATACAGACATTTTATACTTATGAACTTTTCTTAATGTTTAAAGCAATTCAAGAAGTAGGTACTATTTTTATGTCTATCTTTAAAAAAAGCAACATGAAGTACCCTGACTTTCCCAATGTCATGAAAATTAAAAAGGAAGATCAGAGGTAGTTTGCACTATTGTACAGTAAGTAGTATACATTTCTAAGATTTCCGAGGGCTATACTAAGTCTTCTTTCTTTTTCCTATTATATTTCAAAGGAACTGAAGTATCTAGACATGTCACGGAATATCTTATTAGTCTACTACATTAATTATATCATTATATCAAGGTAGAAGAGCATGAAGAGTCAAGAACCTACATTAGTAAAGGTTTTGGGAATATGACAGACTTGAGTATCCTTGCTGTGGCAGTCTCAGCAAAGTAGAGGACAGTCATCTAATCATGCCCACTCCAAAGGAGGAAGTTCAGTGCTGCTAGATCATTCTGTCACTTCACTAATCACTAGTGTGACTAGGCAATAATGAGGTCATCATCTTGGGAAGCAACTGGTGATCACCAGAAAGAGACAGGGCTTGCTGCTAGTCAGCATGTGCAGGGAAGATTACATCTGATATTAAGATGGCCCAGTGCTGGGAATTTAGCTCAGTGGTTCCAGCCTCCTGTCCTGCAAGCACAAGGACCCGGGTTCGATCCTCGGTAACCACATACAATACCGGAGACTCATGTCCAGTAGCAATCAGTACCACAAACCACAGTGCTGGGCGTGATGGCTCATGCCTGTAATCCCAGCACTCAGGAGGCAGAGGCAAGAGGATTGCTGTGATGTGAGTTTGAGGCTGAGATCAGGGCCAGCCCGAACTATAAAGGGAGACCTTGTCTCAAGAAAAAAAAAAAAAAAGATGGCCCATTAACGAACATCTTTATCCTCACTCTAGCAGCCCTCTGATAATATCATATGAACTAGGGATTCAGATCTACAGATTAAGTCATTATACTAGGCACTATGCGTAGTTCATGATTTTAAATTCTCAGTAGAATTGATAAGGAGAATATGGAGGAGAAATAATCTCATTCTGATTTTAGAGACAGAAAAAGTTTACTCCACACTTTCACTCTTTGGAAAAAAGAGAATTGTGTTTAGCACCAGAATTAAAGGTAGCGGACAATAATGAGACCAATCTAGACTGCGCAGTGTAAAGGGGAGGGTGAGGAACAGTTTTGACCTCATGGAACAGAAATGTCTTTTAAGTTCATCTTTCTAATGTTTCTAAGTTCCTTCAGAAAAAACAATAACATTGGGGAGTTACTCTGTCGATGGATAAAGTTGCGATGAGGAGTCAATCTGAGTAGTGCCAGAGGAAAAGTGTGGTGGATTCTGGAGTTCATTCAGTTTCCCTAGGTGATAGTTCATAGTCTTGTCTCTCAATGGGACTTTCTGTTAGTCTAAAGAACTGGCTAGTTTAATGCAATTGTGCAGAAGATTCAATTTGTTTCTAGTTTACAGTGTTTGCAGTCTCAGCTGGGAAGGCTTGAAGGGTGAAAGTGTTCCTGTGGCTGGGATCTCAGGATATTTGAAAGCACCTTGTCTGGAAGTTGACACTCGGTGTCGACTGAGAGCTTAGTAGGGATGTCTACTAGAATCTCTCTACACTTTGCCTTTTTCATATGGTTTCACAGTTTGAGATATTTTAGACTTCACAACATGGGGTGTGGAGTTTAAGAGCTGCTATACCAAAAACCAGAAAGAAGTGCTTGGGATTTTTATTGTCTAATTTAGGAGTCACATCTCACCAGATCTGCAGTATTTTGTTAGATAAAGCAGTCACGAAAATCCACTCTGATTTGAGCACTAGGTTATATAAATTCTAGAAGCTAATGGATAGGTAGAAGGCCATGTTGAATTGCAAGAAGGTTGGAGGAAGGGGTATATTGTAGTCATGTTTGCAAAACAGTCTGCTACCTTATTTAAGACAAGACTGTTTTTCCATTGCCTGTACATCCTATCTTGTTCAGTACATCACTGGCACATTTAATTTCTTGAAACAGCATCTGGACCAAAATACTTTCTTGGAAAAAAAGCAAAAAAACCCAAAAACAAAAACAACAAAAAGAAAGTAAAACATAGAACTATATATCAGGTTCCTTGCTCTATATAAAATAAACCTCAAATCAAAATGTTCATTTAAGAGCTTCTGAAGTTGATACATAATTCCTTTCTGTCACTTACTTGATATTACTTTCAGGCATATACTGTGGCTCATGTTTTACTTTTACAACTACGTCAGGATACATGTTAAGATTTTACTTTTGTATTTGCTTTCTCCTAATCTTCAAATTTCAATATGGAGACGTCTGTAATGTTTCCTCATAAAGTCTCACTCTGCCAAGACTTTCTTTCGTGCCCAACCCAGAAAGACCCTTCTTTCTTCTTCTAAGGTTGCTGCCAGCTGTGACCTAAGTACCAGTCATGTGTCACTTACGATACTGTACTGTACTCTGTATTATTATGGGAAGAGGCTATGCCTCACCATGACTGGTTTATAATTCTGTTCTAATGCAAAGAGGATATTCTCCCACAGCAGCAACTTACATGAGAGACTTTACTTTTTTCTAACCTTATTTCTTATGTGATATAGTTATTTATCACAGTGTCAACTCTTTAAAGCACCTGAGCATTGTATGTTCTATTTTTCATACATTTTAAAGTATTTGAAAAGTTAGTTATCTTTTCTTGGGCTTCTGTGGCAGATAGAATGTTAATATGGAACCATATAAATCATTTGATAATGTTAATATTAATGGCTTATTAATATTAAGTCATTTGATAGTATGTCACCATTAGAATAAAGGATACAATAATTTCCTGGGAAGGCTTTTCAACTGCATTGTATTTCTCTATTCAAAAACAGTATATATGTAAATATAAAAATATATTTCATAAAGCATATTCAACATGATTTTAAACAATTTCAGGTTTCTAGAGCTTAACTTTTGCCATGTGATTTGTGACTAATAAATTCTACTAAAGAGCATTTTCCACATTTGTATTGTGCATCCCCATGACCTCGTGGGCCCATGAGCTCCACTAGGAGTTACTTCTTGTTTGCAGAGAGGGAGTATATTATAACATGACCTTGCCTTCTGCTGTTTTGACTGAGGCTTTTCCCAGGATTTTTAAATTTAATGATGATAGAGAATTGGGTTTATCTTATTTCCGTGCCAGAATGTGCATAACCTATAACACTAAGAAGCTGTTGGCAGCTGTCTGCTTTGTGGAAGTGAAAGGAGGTGGTTTTTACCAGGGAAGAAAAGAATGGAAATGGGTGGAAAAAAGAGAATTAGTGCTCAGAGCTTTTAAGTTCTAGTGTAGCTGCTTCTGGGTTCAGTCACATTTTAAAACTCTACATAATATTCCATTTTCCTTATAAATAGTTTCCATTTTCCTTAATTGATTTTCTTCTAACATATGACCAAAATATTCTAATTAAAATATCAAGAGACTTTTCTCAGAGCATTTTGGCATTAATGTTACCTGATACTCATTTTGAACAATGTGATATAGAAAATGTTTAAAAATCATATAAAGGGTGTGATAGAATCTCCCAGTTTTATTCTGTGACACATTGCATAAATGATTATTTTTTCTATATTAATATTTAACATGGTAACAGATTTATGTGTAATTTTTGAAACAAAAGTATACAAAGTGAAACTGTAGGGGATCTTGGAAATTATGTCATTGAATTTTGACGTTTTATGTATAAACAAAAGAATGAAGAATTAAGAAATGAATAAAGGTTCACAAAGGGCCAGTATTTTATCCAAGATAAGTGGCAGCATTCTCAACCATGTATTTCCCATACACTACAATCTACAATGACCCTGTTAATAAAGACTATATATGATAATACCTCTGTGATCTCCAGCCCATGCTTGTCTACCGAAACTCGTGTGGGTAACTTCTGTGCACTTCTGAGAGACCCAGCGTTTTCTCTGCACTTCCTGTTTCCTACTTCAGGCTGGTTTGATCATCATGACAAATTTAGTAGTCATATTAGACACAGAGATAGTAACCAGAGTTGAGTAAGCAGAGCTGGCCCACCCCAGTGTCACTGGACAGCCTCATGGAACAGGGGCCCTTACCTGTTCTAAATGGACACTTGAAAAAATAATCATCTTTGTCTTGTCTGAGCTATTGCTCTTTGCCTTTCTTAGTTATAGCTGCCTATTTTATACTAATATGTCATGAAAATAAACATTCATGAAGTTGTTAGATTAACATGGGGGGCGTGACACATTTTTTTTTTTTGCCATAAAGATACCTAAGTGTGGATACATTGAGCTTTGTTTTGAGTGTGTCTAACAGTGACTTAATTTAAATACTTTTAATTTTATGTTTTATTATGTAACGAGTGCTTTAAAAGAAAAATGTCACATGCAAATACTG
This sequence comes from Petromus typicus, assembly GCA_004026965.1. NCBI lineage: Eukaryota > Metazoa > Chordata > Mammalia > Rodentia > Petromuridae > Petromus > Petromus typicus. Next base: position 1,112 of record PVIR01009678.1, on the reverse strand, counting down.
CATTTTTATATTTATTGAGTGCTTTTAAAAACATCAAAATTTTCAACATTGACTGGTTTTTGGAGCACAAAATTTAAAAACAAGCATCATAAATAAAAGCTTATATGAACACAATCAGAGTACCAGTAGTACTGTACAAAAGAAAATCTTTACCTCAATTATCCCACCTGTGACTCTTCACACATGATAATAGCATGTTTCATAAACATGTATTACTTACATTTATTTTGTTATCCTGGCCTTTTTGCAGGACTTAATTGACATCTCACTGGTGTTGTTATTTAGTCAATAGATTCTCATTATATTTTGCAATGTGCAGTTAACAGGAACATAAGAATATTAATAAAATAAAGATTGCATTTTTAACATATATTGAACATTTAGAATAAACATCAACATTTTCATATCAGCTATTTACTTTCTTAAAAAACCTGAAAGGTAATAAAAACCAATAAAAAAATAAAAATAAAAACCTATGTGAACTAAAATGAAAATATCAATAGAACTCTACAACAAAAATAACCTTTGCTTCAGTTGTCACACCCAACACAATCTTCAGCCATGAAAGTTGCATAGTCCATGCACAAGTATTGCTTATACTAATATCATGAATATTTTATTTTCCTGTCCTCTCTTGTAGGGCACAGTTGACATCATTTGGTTTTCCTGCAATAGGTCCTTATGGTGTTGTGCCCGTCTGTTCACCGGTCAGCTCACCAGTATGCTTCATGATTTTTTTGCTTAGTTCTCTGGGCAGAAACATTTTTGTTTTACCTCTGTTTTAAATGATCTCTCATGAGTTCCAGTACCAATTCCTTAAGAAAATTTCTGTGCTCTATTTTGTACTTGTTATTTTCTTTGTAAATTATCAAACTATGTCACACATTTAGAACTGAGTAAAACACAATCTTTGGCCAATACTTTGTGTTCTGAGTGACATCATATTTGCTGAATAACTCATCAATAACATCTACTCCACCTTTAGTTTTATTGTAGAAAGTTTCCATCTCAGGTTTCCATTTTGTCAAGGTTTTCTTATCAATATTTCCATCATGCTGTGATGTTGACATTAGCAGTACCAGTTTATTTTTCTTTGTCATATATGAGGCCAA